>WNWK01001013.1:47500-235000 GCA_009830355.1 Cherax destructor | reverse complement strand
TGATGACTGCCACCCAACCTCGCACACCAGTGTTGTCTCCAGTGACGACCACACCTCGCACACCAGTGTTGTCCCCAGTGACGGCCACACTCGCACACCAGTGTTGTCCCAGTGACGGCCACACCTCGCACACCAGTGTTGTCCCAGTGACGGCCACACCTCGCACACCAGTGTTGTCCCCAGTGACGGCCACACCTCGCACACCAGTGTTGTCTCCAGTGATAGCCACACCTCGCACACCAGTGTTGTCCTTCCAGTGACAGCCACACCTCGCACACCAGTGTTGTCTTCAGTGACGGCCACACCTCGCACACCAGTGTTGTCTTCAGTGATGGCCACACCTCGCACACCAGTGTTGTCTCCAGTGACGGCCACACCTCGCACACCAGTGTTGTCTTCAGTGACGGCCACACCTCGCACACCAGTGTTGTCTCCAGTGACGGCCACACCTCGCACACCAGTGTTGTCCCCAGTGACGGCCACACTCGCACACCAGTGTTGTCTCCAGTGACGGCCACACCTCGCACACCAGTGTTGTCCCCAGTGACGGCCACACCTCGCACACCAGTGTTGTCTCCAGTGACGGCCACACCTCGCACACCAGTGTTGTCTCCAGTGACGGCCACACCTCGCACACCAGTGTTGTCCCAGTGATGGCCACACTCGCACACCAGTGTTGTCTCCAGTGATCGGCCACACCTCGCACACCAGTGTTGTCTCCAGTGACGGCCACACTCGCACACCAGTGTTGTCTCCAGTGACGGCCACACTCGCACACCAGTGTTGTCTCCAGTGACGGCCACACCTCGCACACCAGTGTTGTCTCCAGTGATGCCACACTCGCACACCAGTGTTGTCTCCAGTGACGGCCACACCTCGCACACCAGTGTTGTCTCCAGTGACGGCCACACCTCGCACACCAGTGTTGTCCCCAGTGACGGCCACACCTCGCACACCAGTGTTGTCCCCAGTGACGGCCACACCTCGCACACCAGTGTTGTCTCCAGTGATGGCCACACCTCGCACACCAGTGTTGTCTCCAGTGATGGCCACACCTCGCACACCAGTGTTGTCTCCAGTGATGGCCACACCTCGCACACCAGTGTTGTCTCCAGTGATGGCCACACCTCGCACACCAGTGTTGTCTCCAGTGACGGCCACACCTCGCACACCAGTGTTGTCTCCAGTGACGGCCACACCTCGCACACCAGTGTTGTCTCCAGTGACGGCCACACCTCGCACACCAGTGTTGTCCCCAGTGACGGCCACACCTCGCACACCAGTGTTGTCTCCAGTGATGGCCACACCTCGCACACCAGTGTTGTCCCCAGTGACGGCCACACCTCGCACACCAGTGTTGTCTTCAGTGACGGCCACACCTCGCACACCAGTGTTGTCTTCAGTGATGGCCACACCTCGCACACCAGTGTTGTCTCAGTGAGCCACCTGCACCAGTGTTGTCTCAGTGATGCCCACACTCGCACACCAGTGTTGTCTCCAGTGACGGCCACACTCGCACACCAGTGTTGTCTCCAGTGACGGCCACACTCGCACACCAGTGTTGTCTCCAGTGACGGCCACACCTCGCACACCAGTGTTGTCCCCAGTGACGGCCACACCTCGCACACCAGTGTTGTCCCCAGTGACGGCCACACTCGCACACCAGTGTTGTCTCAGTGATGGCACCTGCACAGTGTTGTCCAGTGAGCACCCCTCCACAGTGTTGTCTCCAGTGACGGCCACACCTCGCACACCAGTGTTGTCTCCAGTGACGGCAACACTTCGCACACCAGTGTTGTCTCCAGTGACGGCCACACCTCGCACACCAGTGTTGTCTCCAGTGACGGCCACACCTCGCACACCAGTGTTGTCTTCAGTGATGGCCACACCTCGCACACCAGTGTTGTCTTCAGTGATGGCCACACCTCGCACACCAGTGTTGTTCTCCAGTTACGGCCACACCTCGCACACCAGTGTTGTCTTCAGTGACGGCCACACCTCGCACACCAGTGTTGTCTCCAGTTACGGCCACACCTCGCACACCAGTGTTGTCTCCAGTGACGGCCACACCTAGCACACCAGTGTTGTCTTAATATTATTCAAGTTTTTCATGTGCCATGAAAGGTTCAACATTTCCCTTTATTCTTCTTTCCCTCTCATACCTCCTTCCTCTCTCGTCTTGCTTGCACCTGCCTCTCCCACTCATCCTTCCCCTTTCAGGCTCCTCCTGCTCTTTCTCCTCTCGTTCATCTCTCCCCCACTCCCCGTCCTCTCTTCAACATCTTATCCCTCTCCTTCCGCCTACACATCCCCATCCCACTCTTCCTTCCCAGCCTCTCCCTCCACCCCCTCCCTCCAGCCTCTCCCACCACCCCCTCCCTCCAGCCTCCTCCACCCTCCCTCCACCCCCTCCCTCCACCCTCCCTCACCTCAAAGGAAAAAACTTTTTG
This sequence comes from Cherax destructor, assembly GCA_009830355.1. Taxonomy (NCBI): domain Eukaryota; kingdom Metazoa; phylum Arthropoda; class Malacostraca; order Decapoda; family Parastacidae; genus Cherax; species Cherax destructor. Next base: position 232,550 of record WNWK01001013.1, on the reverse strand, counting down.
ACGCATGAATGAGAAAGTGTTGACAGTAACACTAGACAGTTTAAGCTGGGAGTATAATCGTTATCCATTATTTTTTACTACGTTTTTCATTGATTATTAAGCACTTCACCTGCTCTCCATCATTACTTTCCGTTGTTATCAGTAATAAGACTACCACCACCATCACTAACACCACTTCCAACACTACTGCCATCACTAATACCTCCACTACTATTACTAATACCTCCACTGCTATTACTAATACCGCCACTGCTATTACTAATACCTCCACTGCTATTACTAATACCTCCACTACTATTACTAATACCTCCACTGCTATTACTAATACGTTTCAGTTCATTTAGGACTATTATAATCAGGAATGATGAAATTTGAAGGACCAATGTCTGTCTGTCTGTGTCTGTGTCTCTCTTACATACCTGATCCTATCTATTACAATTAACCGTCATCTTCCCCATGGCATGGTATCAGACCAGGCCTCCAAGGTTAGAAAGAAAATATTATAGAGATAGAGGAAGCCCCTACTTCATTAATCAAGGAAATCTACTGCTATTACTAATACCTCCACTATTATTACTAATACCTCCACTGCTATTACTAATACCTCCACTACCATCAATAATACTTTTTTTTTTTAAATCGCCACAGTGTTTACCATTTTTAAACCATTCATTAGCTCATCGTCATGTCAAGACTGACAAAAGACTTTTCAAAATGGGACATTTGATCTTGGGCATATCACCAACAACCTGTCTTGTCAGAGAGTGTGTGTGTACACACCTAGTTGTGGTTGCAGGGGTCGAGTCATAGCTCCTGGTGTGTGTGTGTGTGTTTGTTTCTACGTTTGATGTAATTGTACTTTCCTTTAAACTGTTGTGGAAATCAACAGTCTCCCAGCTCCACCTCCCAGTTACTCACGAACGGTCACTAAAATTCTAACCACATTAGCCCTTTCGTACCTCCTCTTAAAACAGTGCACGAACTCTACTTCTTCCAATCCATCCCACAAGTCGTTCCATTTCATAACCCATCCTCATACTAAAGAATAACTTCCTGAGGCTCATTTGTCTGTCTTGTCCTCCAACAGTCGTGTCCACCTCCTGTGCCTGTCACACGACGGCTTTACAAGTTTACTCATAACAACCATATATAATAAATTGCTTTATAGTTTAATGGTGGTACTTCATATTTAGTGGTCATGAAATCTGGTATCATAACATCATTTTGTATGTTTTAGAGCCTTGTGTGAGGGATTTCATTATTATTATTATTATTATTATTATTATTATTATTATTATTATTATTGTGATACTAAATCAAGGGTCATGCAAGTCCTGAGCAACAGGAAATAATCAGATCTGTCACAGAAGTGATGAGCTCCAGTTCCTTGAATAAAGGATGCCATCACCAAGGCACCCTTTACCTTTTAAAAGTTATAAAGAAACCTTTGTAATTACCAAGGCTCCCAGCCTCCTCCCTTCCTTGAAGGGTGTTATAAGGCTTCAAGATTCACTGATGCTTTGTAAAGGGCAGAGCTGAGAGAGGAAGGTAATGATAGCAGTGAGTCAAGAAAGGTGATCCCAGCAGTGAGCCAGGGAAGGTGATCACAACAGTGAGCCAGGGAAGGGGATTCTAGCAGTGAGCCATGGAAGGTGATTTTAACAGTGAGTTAGGGAAGGGATCATAGCAATGAGCCAGGGAAGGTGATCCCAGCTTTGAGCCAGGGAAGGTGATCTCAGCTTTGAGCCAGGGAAGGTGATCCCAGCTTTGAGCCAGGGAAGGTGATCCCAGCAGTGAGCCAGGGAAGGTGATCCCAGCAGTGAGTCAGAGGAGGTAATTCTAGCAATGAGCCAGGGAAAGGTGATCGCAGCAGTGAGCCAAGGAAGGTGATATACCGAGAGTAATTACTGTACCTTAGAGGAGCAAGAGAGAGAGAGAAAGATCATTCTTCTTCTTCTCCTCCTCCTCCTCTTACCTATTCAATTACCCTTTTATCAGTCTTATTTCTCTTCTTATCCAGCTTACTGTTGACATTGTTTCATTCTCCATGTGTAATCCTCTTTAATACCTTTCTTTGTTCCAATAAAAGGCTATTCGGTTGTGTTTTTATCTTCATAGTTTTTACTATGCCAAACCTTTTAATTCTGTTGTTAATAAAGACTAATTTACATACTAGAAGCTAAGGAAATGTTTGTATCGAATCACCTGGCTGGTCTTCACCTGGTTAGTCAATTATAATAATAATAATAATAATAATAATAATAATAATAATAATAATAATAATAATAATAATAATAATAATAATAATAATAATAATAATAATAAATAATGTATATCGGGTGCTGTACAATCCGAGAAAGGTATCCCCCGTTGTGCATAACCCCAGCCTTCTCTCCCTGTACGTCAGTGCACTTAATAGGACTAATGCAGTGTGTGACAAATTTACAACGCAGTTTAGTATTGGCGTAATAGACCTTAAAGCGAATCGAAATTGGAATTCACAAGTTATCACATGGACACTAATAGCCCTATTTGTTCAGTAATGCAAATTAGGACATACACAGCCCTAAACTAAGTTAAACCTTCCACCTAGAAACACCTGCTTTGAAGCCAAACTAAAGACTAATTCCCTTGCTATCTCATAGGGGCCAATACCCTAAAATACTCCAGTACATTAAGTCTGAAATCAGTTTAAATTTGAATTATCAAATTATCAGCGTTGAATGGTGAAGGAAATTAGAAGAAGCACTTAGAAAATATCGCATGAAATTTAGTACTGTACTTCAATTTTGCCATTTTTTTCTGTAAAAAAAGGCAAACTGGGAGCATCACAGTACAAAGTAAATCCAAACTTTTCTCTAAGTAATATTTAACAGCTCATAGTCTCAGGTAAGTTATAATATATAAAAGGAGCATTAGTGGGGCCTTCCTAATATGCAATGGCCCCAGGAAAACAGCCCACCCTGCCTTTCCTTCCCCACCCTGAAAACATTCATTAGTTGCCTTTGAGATCGTGGAAAACTTCCTTTCCGAAAGACTTTAAAAACTGGTCCTCAGCTAAATCTGACTATCCCTCTGTTAGCCTTCATAGATGCTGCATTTCTAAATCATTCTTCATAAACTATATTCCTAACATGAAAATCAGTCCAGGTTTCTTTTTTTCTCTGGTAAATTTTATGATTATTAGAACACACAAATGGTAAACACATGGTTTGACCTGACCATGGCTGTCTCCTCACTTCATCTGTCTTCCGAGTTCCTCTTCACCTTACCTATCTTCTGACTTCCTTACTTGTTATGTCTTCTTTCTCCACTTTTCTTCCTCACTAATAACCTGATAACGGCCCATTTCGGGCCGAAAAGACGTCTAAAATTTCCTCACCATAATATGAGTTAATCGTCAATTGTTCAAGGCGCGGTAATCTAATTTTAATGTTCAACAAAGTGCATACTGCTTCCATGAAAAAAAAAAAAATTAAGTGAATATTTTTGGTTCCGAATGAGTAGGGCCTAAGTTAGGCTGAGTTTTTACGGACCATTTGTGGCTGTCAGCTTGGTCGTCCTCAAGACCGTGAAGAGAGCGAGGGATTTAAGCAATTTCTCTTGAGTCTGCAGAGCAGATTGCAACGCAGTGCTGCACCAGTCGTCAGTCCTCTAAGTCCCGAGACGTTCAGTCATGTGTAATACAGTCCTGAGCCCTACAATCAGGACGCAAGTTCTATAATCATAGGTTTTACAGTAGTAAGACCTATTTTAAGAACATAAGAAGGAACACTGCAGCAGGCCTACTGGCCCATGCGAGGCAAGTCTAATTCTCCCACCGGCTTATGCCAATGCCTTAACCTAGTCAGGTCAGTCACATCCACTTAAGGAAGGAGCACGGCATCTGACCAAGTAGCACAAGCTAGTCAGGTCTAACTCACACCCACCCACACCCACTCATGTATTTATCTAACCTATTTTTAAAACTATACAACGTCTTAGCTTCTATGACGGTACTCAGGAGTTTGTTCCACTCATCCACAACTCTATTACTAAACCAGTGCTTTCTTATATCCTTCCTGAATCTGAATTTTTAATACATAAAACCATTGCTGCGAGTCCTGTCTATGCTAGATATTTTTAGCACGCTATTTACATCTCCTTTATTAATTCCTGTTTTCCATTTATACACCTCAATTATATCTCCCCCTAATTCTACGCTTTTCTAGAGAGCACAGATTCAGGGCCCTCAGTCTATCATAAGGAAGATTTCTGATACATGGGATCAACTTTGTCATCCTCCTTTGCACGTTTTCCAAAACTGTGCAGCATAATCTAAATGAGGCCTAACCCAAGATATATACAGTTGAAGAACAACCTGAGGACTTCAGAAGTATCCATATAAGATCAAGAAGCTTATTTTTTTCAGGAGTACAGCAGAGGGCGATGTACGGGACGACAATCACTATTTGTTCCTCTCTCTCTCTCTCTCTCTCAATCTCCAGTTATTTGCCAGTGAACATAAAAAAAATATATTTATCCTACTGGCAAAAACATCAAAGTTGCTCTCATTGTTCCATAGAATAATTCCCTCCCGCGTAGCGTGTTTGTCGCAAATTCCAGCCACTGTACACTGGTGTTAGCTTCCACGAAACAGTATTGTACAAATTGCGATCAATAATAGCCAGACTGGTCAGAAACCATGAGATGTTTATGCCTTCACACACACTATATATATATATATATATATATATATATATATATATATATATATATATATATATATATATATATATATATATATATATATATATATATATATATACTATACCAAAAAATACTATGTAGACGTGTTGCAAGAAATATGTCAGGACAATCACCATCATATGCCACTGGACTGACACAATGAGTTTTTTTTCAATTTGCAATAAATAATCTTTACCGTCACAGCTGACGTCCACACAATGCAGCAATGATCTCTGCTGACCACTGCTGAGACACTTGTGTGCACCCACACGCTGTCTAACATATGTGGGACTGTCGCTCGATTTTTCATATAATAATAATGATAATAAGAATAGTAATAATAATAGTAATAATAATAAAAACAATAAAATCTGCAACAATCGCCTAAATCCTGCGTCCAGAGTACTTATTGCTTAATGTCAAGATTACGTATTAAAATTAAGAGTACTTACTACCCTAAGCCACGATAACTTATTTTCCTATGCCAAGAGTACTTTGGGTCCCAGTTATAAGACTATTAACGAGGGTTTAGTAACCCAAGTGAACCCAAGAAAACTAGTGTGGCTTATTCTCTTTACGTTCTTAGGTCCTCTTTACCGGGACGCGACTCGCAACAGTCGGCTAGCACCCAGGTACCTATTTACTGCTTGGTGAACAGGGACAACAGGTGTTACATAACCCACCCGTACGTCTCGTCCCTGTCCAGAATCGAACTTAGATCCTTCTGTTGTGAGCCGAAATATCTTCCACGGACCTGCAAGATACTCCGACGCGGCTTCGAGACTTCCACATCAGCGACGCGGCTTCGAGACTTCCACATCAGCGACGCGGCTTCGAGACTTCCACATCAGCGACGCGGCTTCGAGACTTCCACATCAGCGACCCGGCTTCGAGACTTCCACATCAGCGACCCGGCTTCGAGACTTCCACATCAGCGACCCGGCTTCGAGACTTCCACATCAGCGACCCGGCTTCGAGACTTCCACATCAGCGACCTGGCTTCGAGACTTCCACATCAGCGACCCGGCTTCGAGACTTCCACATCAGCGACTTGGCTTCGAGACTTCCACATCAGCGACCCGGCTTCGAGACTTCCACATCAGTGACCCGGCTTCGAGACTTCCACATCAGTGACCCGGCTTCGAGACTCCCACGTCAGCGACCCGGCTTCGAGACTCCCACGTCAGCGACCCGGCTTCGATACTCCCACGTCAGCGACCCGGCTTCGAGACTCCCACGTCAGCGACCCGGCTTCGAGACTCCACATCAGCGACCCGGCTTCGAGACTCCCACATCAGCGACCCGGCTTCGAGACTTCCACATCAGCGACCCGGCTTCGAGACTTCCACATCAGCGACACGGCTTCGAGACTTCCACATCAGCGACACGGCTTCGAGACTTCCACATCAGCGACGCGGCTTCGAGACTTCCACATCAGCGACGCGGCTTCGAGACTTCCACATCAGCGACGCGGCTTCGAGACTTCCACATCAGCGACGCGGCTTCGAGACTTCCACATCAGCGACGCGGCTTCGAGACTTCCACATCAGCGACGCGGCTTCGAGACTTCCACATCAACGACACAGCTTCGAGACTTCCACATCAACGACACAGCTTCGAGACTTCCACATCAACGACACAGCTTCGAGACTTCCACATCAACGACACAGCTTCGAGACTTCCACATCAACAACACAGTTTCGAGACTTCTCCACCAACGAAAACACTGATAGGGTCATCATTTAAGACTCGTATCAGGACAGGACACAGTTGCCTGATAAAGAACGAACATGAGTCATCATTCTAGCAGTGTTGAAGACAGCCTCTGATGGAAGCTGAAATATTCATTTTGTCTTTCTTATATTTCCAGATGATGGGTTTACAGTGACAAGAAAGCCATAACGCTGTTCTCAATTTCACCTTTGTATTTATGAATGTATGCATGCGTAGTAGAGTGAAAATTTAAGTTATAAATCTTAAAAGCAATCTAAACGTCACTAAATAATATATATCATTGATTTTAATTAATATTCCATAAATCTGAATTGACCTTTGACATATGTACTAGAATTTGTCTAAAAAATTTAACTTTAATTTAGAATAGGTTAGGTGAGATTTCTATGTTAGGTTTGGTTTAGTGTGGGTGCTCTGACCCTAGTGGGTTTAGCGCTTTGTTTGAGAACTAGACACATATGCAACATCTGGGTATCTTTAATGTAGACGTTTCGCCATCCAGTGGCTTTATCATTGCAAATTCTAAGACATAATTTAAAGACAGTAGAACTATATACGAAAGATGAGGTAATCAGTCCCATGCCAACTCCAAGACTGAGGGACTGATTACCTCATCTTCTGTATATAGTTCTACTGTCTTTAAATTATATCTTAGAATTTGCAATGATAAAGCCACTGGAATGCGAAACGTCTACATTAAAGATACCCAGATGTTGCATATGTGTCTAGTTTTCAAACCAAGCGCTAAATCCACTAGGGTCATACAGCAACCGGAATGAAAAAATAATCAAATTCCAAGAGATTTCGTGATTTCTCACATTATCGAGGAATACTAAAATTAATTGAACCGAGGAGTTATAAGGATGAGATTTCACCTCACTTATAACGTCACACACGACCCGTCCCACCCAGAGGCCCCTCTCTCTTTCAGAGAGATTTGCTGCCTTTGTCCCCCGAGACTGTACACTGTCTCCAGATGCCTTTGCCTATCTCCTGTTTTCATTACTTTGTATCTGCTGAAGTTAAATTCTAATAGTCACATGTCATACTAATCCTGTAACTTATTTTGAGTCATTTGTAGTCTGTCCTGATCTATTCTTCCTTTTATTTTCCTCATCGATTTCCTCTATCATGTCGTTTACATACACAAGAAACAGTGGTGGTCCGAAGACAGACCCTTGTGGAACCCCACTCGTCCATTCCGACACCTCACTCCTAACAACAAGTCGTTGCTTTCTTCCCGTTAAATATTCCTTGATCCACTGTTGTGCTTTGCCTATAATTAGTGCCTGCTCCCCCAGTGTGTGTGTGTGTGTGTTAGGGAAAGACAAGAGAGAAAAAGAGGAAATTGTAAAAAGAGGGAATTGTAAAGGGAATTGTAAAAAGAGGGAATGGGAAAAAGAGGGAATGGGAAAAAGAGGGAATGGGAAAAAGAGGGAATGGTAAAAAGAGGGATTGGTAAAAAGAGGGAATGGGAAAAAGAGGGAATGGGAAAAGAGGGAATGGGAAAAAGAGGGAATGGGAAAAAGAGGGAATGGGAAAAAGAGGGAATGGGAAAAAGAGGGAATGGGAAAAAGAGGGAATGGGAAAAAGAGGGAATGGGAAAAAGAGGGAATGGGAAAAAGAGGGAATGGGAAAAAGAGGGAATGGGAAAAAGAGGGAATGGGAAAAGAGGGAATGGGAAAAGAGGGAATGGGAAAAAGAGGAATGGGAAAAGAGGGAATGGGAAAAGAGGGAATGGGAAAAAGAGGGAATGGGAAAAAGAGGGAATGGGAAAAGAGGGAATGGGAAAAAGAGGGAATGGGAAAAAGAGGAATGGGAAAAAGAGGGAATGGGAAAAGAGGGAATGGGAAAAAGAGGGAATGGGAAAAGAGGGAATGGGAAAAGAGGAATGGGAAAAAGAATGGGAAAAAGAGGAATGGGAAAAGAGGAATGGAAAAAGAGGAATGGGAAAAAGAGGAATGGGAAAAAGAGGGAATGGGAAAAAGGGAATGGAGAAAAAGAGGAAGGAAAAGAGGAATGGCAAAAAGAGAGAATGGCAAAAAGAGAGAATGGCAAAAAGAGAGAATGGTAAAAAGAGGGAATGGGAAAGAGGAAGGGGGAAAGAAAGGGAAAGAGGGGGAAAGAGGAAGAGGGAAAGAGAAGATAAATAGGGGGAAAGAGGAAGAGGGAAAGAGAAGAGAGAGAGAGAGAGAGAGAGAGAGAGAGAAGAGATTCACCAGGCAACATTTTAATTCACAGTCGAATCATAACTAAATCAGTGGGCGTGGAAGCGTGTGTCAAGACCGCATCTGTTGCAATATTTTACCTGCGACTGGAATATGTTGCAAGATCTTCAACATATTAAAATGTTTTTTTACTTGTTGCAAGATTATGCGATATAGCCGTCTTCACTACGTGAAAAAAATACATAAGTATTTTCACTACACTATTATATCTGTGTGACATACTACATGGAAAAAGAGGGAGAGGGAAAGAGGAAGTATGTCACATAGTGTAGTGGTAGTAGCTGAGTGTAGAGGTGATTGTTGAGAATAGTGATTGTTGAGAATAGTGATAGTCGAGTATAGTGATAGTCGAGTATAGTGATAGTCGAGTATAGTGATAGTCGAGTATAGTGATAGTCGAGTATAGTGATAGTCGAGTATAGTGATAGTCGAGTATAGTGATAGTCGAGTATAGTGATAGTCGAGTATAGTGATAGTCGAGTATAGTGATAGTCGAGTATAGTGATAGTCGAGTATAGTGATAGTCGAGTATAGTGATTGTCGAGTATAGTGATAGTCGAGTATAGTGATAGTCGAGTATAATGATTGTTGAGTATAGTGGTGATAGTTGAGTAGTGGTGATTGTTGAGTATAGTGATAGTCGAGTATAATGATAGTCAAGTGTAGTGGTGATAGTCGAGTGTAGTGGTGATAGTCGAGTGTAGGGGTGATAGTCGAGTGTAGTGGTGATAGTCGAGTGTAGTGGTGATAGTCGAGTGTAGTGGTGATAGTCGAGTGTAGTGGTGATAGTCGAGTGTAGTGGTGATAGTCGAGTGTAGTGGTGATAGTCGAGTGCAGTGGTGATAGTCGAGTGTAGTGGTGATAGTCGAGTGTAGTGGTGATAGTCGAGTGTAGTGGTGATAGTCGAGTGTAGTGGTGATAGTTCAGTGTAGCGGTGATAGTTCAGTGTAGTGGTGATAGTTCAGTGCAGTGGTGATCAGTGTAGTGGTGATAGTTCAGTGTAGTGGTGATAGTTCAGTGTAGTGGTGATAGTTCAGTGTAGTGGTGATAGTTCAGTATAGTGGTGATAGTTCAGTATAGTGGTGATAGTTCAGTATAGTGGTGATAGTTCAGTATAGTGGTGATAGTTCAGTATAGTGGTGATAGTTCAGTATAGTGGTGATAGTTCAGTATAGTGGTGATAGTTCAGTATAGTGGTGATAGTTCAGTATAGTGGTGATAGTTCAGTATAGTGGTGATAGTTCAGTATAGTGATGATAGTTCAGTATAGTGGTGATAGTTCAGTGTAGTGGTGATAGTTGAGAGTAATAATGACAGAATTACTGATAAAATATTTAGGTAAATGAATGTAGACGCAACTAATATGACATTTTACCGTGGCAACGTTTCACTTTCCAGATGTGACAAAGCTAATGGAGAGCGAAACGTTGCCATAATAAAATTTCACAATAACTGCATCTATGTCCATCTACCTAACAAGTTAGAAGTAGAGTAACTTAGAAGAATGCTGCGGCGGACTGTGCTTCTCTTTTCTCATCTTCTATGGGATGTGGAGTGCCTTGGTACTGATAAAGAACTCCTGATCCATGGTTTTAAGCCTATCTTCACCTTCCTTATATCAAACATAACTACCTACCACTCCTTAGACTCTACACAACCTCTTCCCGAGAGTAAATAAACGTCGCCCCTTCTAAACATTTCCTATACATCGGATGAAACTGTTTGTCAGCTTTTTGCGTCTCGGGTGTGTTGACAAGCCAGAGTTGATCACCTGGTAATGAGAAAATAATATCTCTCTGCCTCAACTCCATTACCTGGGATTGCCTCTCATCTCAACGGAGACGAGAGGAAATTACCAAGAGAATCTCCTCGAATTTTCCAAATGAAAATATTTGTTCATATAAACACACACACACACACACAACAAAAATATTAAAAAATCGTAATGAAAATGAGACTGCATATGTCGACGATCGTCTGAAGATCTCATGAACAGAATGTACAAAGGAAGAACGAGAGTAGCACGTACAGGAATAACAATTCTTGTGAGATGAGAAGTGTAGCAGGTTGCACGTCCATGCCAGTTGAGAATCATTGAAACCTAATGAATGAGAAGGCTTGGATTTAAGAAGAATCTTTTGAAGGATCTAATCCTTCTCACCCTCGTGATTTAGAAGGGATGTGTCTGGTAAAAGAGTTGAAGCCATCTTACTACCCTAACCTGCTGGATTAAAGTTTTAAAGGAATAACTCAGCTGGAGTCAGTACTTTAAATTTTCATCTATTGTTTAACAGAAAATGTATACGTGGTTAAGACTCTTAGATGTGAGATACACAAATATCTAAAAAAAAAAATCTGATTTTATAAATAATACGCCATTACATTTTCATGAATTTTGTCAATAATAAGAGCATAATATCCTGACTGGTGTGCAGGTTAATTGCAGCCTTAATGACCATCGTGTAGTTGATGTGCTTCAAACCTAACAAACCAAGTTATGGGCGATTGTGTTAATAGACTGAATTTTAGGATACCAGGCCCAGATTAGCGGACGAAGGCTCGAGTCTCTACCACGTGCGCTGAAAACAAAAAACGAGAGGTAAGCGTGATATTTGCGTAAGATTCTGGTTGCGTGAGTGAGCTTCTTGCTTCTGCGTGTGACGCTCCCATACGCAATTAGAACCTTAAGTCAGTGGTCGGTAGAGACTTCCAAAGTTACAGTAAGACATTGCTGGTGAATTCCTCAAGCGAATCCTGAGTGAGATGCATTGAACTCGCGTCAATACTCTTGCCTGAGCTGCTCGAAAAATAGTTATAACTATGATCATAATTTTTAAAGGGGTGGACCGGTAAGCCAGCGGGAGGCCTCGGTCAGATGACCAAAAGCTCCAACGGCGGGTCATCATCTAAGACCCGCGTCAGGAAACACTTGTCCTGTTTCCTAACAAACCTTACCTAACCTACCTAGAATGATCTTCTCGTTTAATTACCGTTTCACTCTTCCCTCTTCCTCCCATTTGCCTCCAACCGATCGAAGACAGAGAGAGAGAGAGAGAGAGAGAGAGAGAGAGAGAGAGAGAGAGAGAGAGAGAGAGAGAGAGAGAGAGAGAGAGAGAGAGAGAGGAGAGGGGAGAGAGGGGAGAGAGAGAGAGAGAGAGAGAGAAGAGAGAGAGAGAGAGAGAGAGAGAGAGAGAGAGAGAAACACAAATGATAGTCTCTAGGTACCATGATGGTAATGCCGGTGCAGTAATAAGTATGAATGGTTGAGTGTTTGTACCTGGGGAAGAAGTTGATATCCTTGGGGTGTAATTTGACTCCAAACTGACCATGAAGAACCACGTTGTAAATCTCGCAAACAAGGCAGCCAGGAAGCTTACAGCACTTCGCCGTATCTCGCATCTGCTTGACAGTAGGGGATGCAAGATTCTGTATGAGGCACAACTATTCTCACACCTTGAGTATGGCTCCACTTTCTTGGTTTGCCTGTCCCCCCACCCTCTCATCTGCGACTGCTTGACAAAGTAGAGAACAGAGCAAGACGTATCAATTCTCGCCTGGACCCATCCTGGATAGATCTGTCATTTCAGAAGAGCCTTCAACACAGGAGGGATGTGGGTGGCCTTACTGTTATGTACAAGGCCAACATTGTCAAAGTACCACAATTGGCTCCACTTCGAGGACAGCGAGAAGCAAGCTTCTATACCACATTATGATGTCAACGAGATAAAGTCAGTTGATCAAATGAAAATTCTGGCCCACAGATGGCTCCAACTTCGTCCTGTTTTCTACTTGTATGTTTCATAACAATAAAAATGCTTTTAAATGAGCTGATGTAGGTAACAGCTCTTAGCTTGCTAATAAAGTTAGGAATCCTTAACTTGCAAATAGCTTGTCAATAAAGCTAGGGATCGTTAACCTAACCTTGTCAAAGCCTGTCTAAAAAAAACGAGAGAGAGAGAGAGAGAGAGAGAGAGAGAGAGAGAGAAGATAGATAGATTACTTCGATATTTTTTTACTTATCATTGCTCTAAGTGGTAGGAGCAAATAGGTGGTCATTAGCACAAATTGACTTAGTGGTACAAGCCGCAGCTCAGGTCGTTGACATGGCTTACTTAGGCAGTCGCTTGACTGACTGACTGGCTGGTTGCTTGCCCGACTGGTTGTTTGTGTGATTTCTATGATTGACTGGTTGCTTCCGTGCTTTGGTATTTGGTGAACTGCTTGCTTGCTTGATTAACGTGTAAAGTTTTGGTTGATAACTTGATTATTTAAATGGCTGATTGATTAGTTGATATTTTGATTGTCTCTTGTCTAGTCGCTTGCTTATTTGTCAAGGGGCTTAGTTACATGAGTGGTTGATTGACTAGTAGCTTAACTGAGTACTTAGATTAACTAATTGCTTGATTACATCATTGCTTGATTAACTAGTTGTCTGTTTGTTTAATTATTGGACGATTGATTGGTTCCTAAGTAACTAGTTGATTAACAAATTGCTTGGCTAGTTGTCTGGTTGCTTGGTTGATTGACTTTCCAGAGATGACGGCCTTGTTTAAAGATAAGTACGACTAGGAAAGGAAGGTTATCATCAGTTTCCTTAATAATGGGTATAATCATGACCAAAATTTTTAATGGGATGGACCGGTAAGCCAGTTTAAGGTCTCGGTCAGATGACCCAAAGCTCCAGGGCGGGTCTTCATATGACTGAGACCCGCGTCAGTAAACGCTTGTCCTGTTTCCTGACAAATTTGATCTAACCTGACCTTTTTGGCAGGCGATCTCAGAGTATCGTCCGCATAGCGAAGCCATGTGACCACGTTAGAGATTATGTAAATCACAATAACCCGCACACAGGAAAGAAAAGTTACCGAAACGTCGTCGTAAGCTCCTCTCTATGTGCGGGTTGTGTATTCTTCCAGTCACGGTATTGTGCCTTTTTGTTCTTCAGAGAAGATTTAGGTCACATGGGTTTGCTGTTCGGATGGTTTTCTACTCATCGCCTCTAAAAGACTCAACGTATTCAACCACAAAAAGCTGTGTGGAAACATACATTTTATTCACCCTGGTAGAGGATATTAGTGATTACCTCCCATTCGTTGACGTACTTTTCATTATATACAAAAGCCACTTCCAATTTAAAGTATACTTAAAACCAACCATTAAGAATATACGATTCACGACCATCAAAGAACCAAGCGAAGTGTATTCAGTGGCATCTTTGTTATATGCTTACAGGATCTGAAACCCAGAATTTCTAGAAGAGTGCAACATTTTTCAAGACATCTTAAAGACGCTAAAATTTCCTGGACACATCATCCGGATCCGGAGAGATCGTGCATATAAAACCTTCGCTTCAGCGAGAAACGAGCAGACGACTCGTCATTGCTGTAAGTCCCACCTCAAGGATTATTACTCCCACCCTCGTCAAAAAGTAATATAGGTGTTACTACTACCTCATCCAGCACCATCAAAGACTTGACCAGAGACAACCTACGCCACAACAGTTATTCGGTTGTGACCAGAAGTACGTGTGAGACCTCCCGTTGCCTACAGACCATTTCCGCAAAAACATCAACGTGCATGCAGAACTCACAACATCAACGTGCATGCAGACTTCACAACATCAACGTGCATGCAGACTTCATAACATCAACGTGCATGCAGAACTCACAACATCAACGTGCATGCAGACTTCACAACATCAACGTGCATGCAGACTTCACAACATCAACGTGCATGCAGAACTCACAACATCAACGTGCATGCAGACTCAAAACATCAACGTGCATGCAGAACTCACAACATCAACGTGCATGCAGAACTCACAACATCAACGTGCATGCAGACTTCACAACATCAACGTGCATGCAGACTTCACAACATCAACGTGGATGCAGAACTCACAACATCAACGTGCATGCAGAACTCACAACATCAACGTGCATGCAGACTCAAAACATCAACGTGCATGCAGAACTCACAACATCAACGTGCATGCAGAACTCACAACATCAACGTGCATGCAGACTTCACAACATCAACGTGCATGCAGACTTCACAACATCAACGTGGATGCAGAACTCACAACATCAACGTGCATGCAGAACTCACAACATCAACGTGCATGCAGACTCACAACATCAACGTGCATAATGCCTGCCTGGGGCATACAAAGTCGCTCTCCCGATGTCTTACAAGGATGCCCAGCTGATGATTAAGGAAATAGACAACGCATTCTCAACACGTATGTGAATGCTGCATGATATCTGACCATTGCTCTGATTAGATGTCTGATTAGACCAAGTTTAATGTGCAACAAAAATCTTAGTCCTTCGAAACTCATAGAATAACTGAGTGATGTTTCGGCCAAACGTTACTGCTGCCCAAATGTCGCCATATCAAAGAATGGGAACAATTTGTTTTATATAGCAGAAACGTTGCAAGCTGAAAACCGCGCATAAAGTGTTTGGTAGAATATATTTATTCCCAAAATACGAAAACTGTGTTATAAAAAGATATCTGTTTCATGTGTACCCATGAGAAAGCAAAAAATTATGAATGTCAGCTTGTAGGTTTTCCTTTCATGTACAGTGTGAAGACAAATTCTGGGAAGTGTTTAGACAAGCAAATATAACAAATATAAGCTTATTTACAAGAAAACAATACCTGTTTGATAAATGAGCAGATATATGCTAATTGCCATAAAATAAGTGCTCTTACAAAAAAAAACCTCTTTTAAAAGAAAACAAATAATTTAAAAAAAAAAGGTTTTTACAAAGGAACATATAAAAGCTCTTTTTACAAAAGATTAAACAAAATTTCCTTTGGAAGACAGCATATGATATCTCTCTTATTTACAAGAGAGCAATAAAATAGCTGGCTGAGACTTACTCAGAGAAGCTGGTTTACACACTGGTTTACACACTGTAAATATTAATGGAAGTAGTAAACAAAGCAATATATCACGTGAGACACGGGTTTAATGAGTTTAGTGGGGCCAGAGAGTGTGGGGGAAGGCGCCCAAGGTGTAGTGTGGGGAATGGTGGGGTAGATGGTGGGGGAGGTGGAGGAGCAGTATTGAAAAGTGCACCAACACCCACTGTGCACTGCCATACACCCTCCAACTGCACCCACTGTGTACCCATGCCAACACCCTCCAATTGCACCCACTGTGTACTCATACCACCAACACCCACTGTGTACTCATACCCCAATACCCACTGTGTACTCATACCACCAACACTCACTGTGTACTCATACCACCAACACTCACTCTGTACTCATACCACCAACACCCACTCTGTACTCATACCACCAACACCCACTCTGTACTCATACCACCAACACCCACTCTGTACTCATACCACCAACACCATATCTGTACTCATACCACCAACACCCACTCTGTACTCATACCACCAACACCCACTCTGTACTCATACCACCAACACCCACTCTGTACTCATACCACCAACACCATATCTGTACTCATACCACCAACACCCACTCTGTACTCATACCACCAACACCCACTCTGTACTCATACCACCAACACCCACTCTGTACTCATACCACCAACACCCACTCTGTACTCATACCACCAACACCCACTCTGTACTCATACCACCAACACCCACTCTGTACTCATACCACCAACACCCACTCTGTACTCATACCACCAACACCCACTCTGTACTCATACCACCAACACCCACTCTGTACTCATACCACCAACACCCACTCTGTACTCATACCACCAACACCCACTCTGTACTCATACCACCAACACCCACTCTGTACTCATACCACCAACACCCACTCTGTACTCATACCACCAACACCCACTCTGTACTCATACCACCAACACCCACTCTGTACTCATACCACCAACACCCACTCTGTACTCATACCACCAACACCCACTGTGTACTCATACCACCAACACCCACTGTGTACTCATACCACCAACACCCACTGTGTACTCATACCACCAACACCCACTGTGTACTCATACCCCACACGTCTCTCCACACACCCACTGTGTACTCATACCACCAACACCCACTGTGTACTCATACCACCAACACCCACTGTGTACTCATACCACCAACACCCACTGTGTACTCATACCACCAACACCCACTGTGTACTCATACCACCAACACCCACTGTGTGCTGTCATGCTACTTGCAACAAATTCACCTATGTAATTTTCGAGAGACACTAAAGTACTCACAGAACTAAACCGTAACAAGCCATTGCACTAGATACTTAACTAGATACACCAGAGCATAAACTAGATACTACTCATGTAATTAGACACTCAACCCTAAATTAACCGCTAACGTCAATAATAAATCTGACACTATATAAGGCCCCTAAGATGAACACAAAAAAACATGTCAACAATGTTTAGCCTGGCTCTGTCTTCATGTAGGTTCTTGGCTGGATGGTCTCGTTGCATCAATCAACAAAAATCACTATGCAATGAGGGATTTCATTTCCCTTTGAAGCGTGTTTCCATTGCTGTAACATCTTGAAGGAATTCTTTCCACGCGCCTCACGTCAGACAGGTTGTCAGAAAAATGTGATTGGAGGGACACAGGAAAGGATGAACATTGCAGCAGACCTACTGGCCCATACTTGGCAGTGACATGTTGGCAACTTAGTAAATAGTCTACAAGACTTTTGTGGCGTCTCTCTGTCTGGTAAGAAATCAATTGCAGACGTTCTTGAACGATTGCCAAGTTACTAACTCCACGTCATTGAGCTGTGAAGAATTTGTAGCCCAATAGACACCCCTTCCACAATTTGGGCCTCTACTAACTCACGAAATCTTAATAACATGATTGCAAAGAAATCACGGAACGAGTTAGATGACACTCATGGCGAGTGAATCCTAAAACTCACAGGGTAGTGTGTGTTAACCAGCTGGTCGAGTGATTTGGCCTCACCTAGTCTGTCAAACTTTTCAGTCAGATATCTGATTGCTGGACAATCTTCGACCACTGTCTTGACCACTTATGTGACGAGACCTGGCTGAATGTGCAGCAGTGGCGTCAAAATCTTGTCCTACGTAATCAGTGGAACATTGGCTACATTAAATGTACCTGGAACGAACGAGTCACGTGTTAGTCAAACGATACATAAGAACACGAGGAGCACTGCAGCAGGCCTACTGGTCCATGAAAAATGGAATGGTGATACAGACAAGATGTGGAAAAAGACACTTATGTTCAATTCAAGAATAACAGTGTGACATTATAAATGGTCCAAGTCGGACCGAAACGTCGTCGTAAGCTCCTCTCTTTTTATATGTGCGGGTTGTGTGTGTATTATTCAATTCAAGACATTTATTAGAGGAAACGTTTCGCCACGAGTGGCTTCTTCAGTCCTAATTCTTCAGTCCCAATTAGGACTGAAGCAGCAGGTCCCAGTCACACCCACTTAAGAAGGAAGGAGCACTGCTGCAGACCTACTGGCCCAAGCTAATTAGATCCACCTCAGACCCACCCACTCCCACTCATGTACTTATCTAACTATTTTAAAGCTACACAAGGTTTTAGCTTCAGTGACGCTACTCGGGAGTTTGTTCCACTCATCCACAACTCAAAGGTCGATAACTCAGAGATCTGATATTCCATTGTGATTTCAATGGGTGGAAATAAAACAAAAATGTTATACTACCGATATTTTTCACTCTGAAACCGTGCATATGAAGGGTCCACTGTATTATATTTACTCTCAAAATACAAAAAAAAACATGTACGTGATACACAAAAACTAATAACTGTTTCATAATGCACATACATAAAAAACATTTCACGAATGTTAATTTTCAAATGTTCTTTGTTACACAGTGGTGTTCTTATTTTAATAATAAAATCATATTATTACATCCATCTAGAAGCAATAAGTATTAATGTTTAAAAAAATATGTTCCAGTAAAAAGAAACGGAATTAGTTATCAAAACAAAAACCAATATCGGCGGACGTTTATCTTGAATATTTGATGTTATTTATATGGGACATAACCGGGGGCTGGTAGCCCCTGAGAGTGGTCGTGCTGAACACGGTCACTACTGCCGCTACTACTGCTCTTACTACTACTACTGCTGCTACTACTGCTCTTACTACTACTACTGCCGCTACTACTGCTCTTACTACTACTACTGCGCTACTACTGCTCTTACTACTACTACTGCCGCTACTACTGCTCTTACTACTACTACTGTAGCACGCAGCATACTACTGCCGCTGCTGCTGCTGCTGTCTGCTTCCTCCTCCTTCTCTTCTCTCTCTCTTGCTCCTGCCCCTCCTCCTCTCCTCTCTTCTGCTCCTCCTGCTCCTCCTCCTCCTCTCTTGCTCCTCCTCCTTCCTCTCTTCTCCTCCTCCTCTTGCTCCTCCTCCTCCTCTTGCTCCTCCTCCTCCTCTTGCTCCTCCTCCTCCTCTTGCTCCTCCTCCTCCTCCTCTTGCTCCTCCTCCTCCTCTTGCTCCTCCTCCTCCTCTTGCTCCTCCTCCTCCTCTTGCTCCTCCTCCTCCTCTTGCTCCTCCTCCTCCTCTTGCTCCTCCTCCTCCTCCTCTTGCTCCTCCTCTCCTCCTCCTTTGCTCCTCCTCCTCCTCTTGGCTCTCCTCCTCCTCTTGCTCCTCCTCCTCCTCCTCCTTGGTCCTCCTCCTCCCTCTTGCTCCTCCTCCTCCTCTCTTGCTCCTCCTCCTCCTCCTTTGCTCCTCCTCCTCCTCCTCTTGCTCCTCCTCCTCCCTCCTCCTCTTGCTCCTCCTCCCCCCTCTTGCTCCTCCTCCTCCTCTTGCTCCTCCTCCCTCCTCTTCTCCTCCTCCTCCTCTTGCTCCTCCTCCTCCTCCTCTTGCTCCTCCTCCTCCTCTTGCTCCTCCTCCCCCTCCTCCTCCTCTTGCTCCTCCTCCTCCTCCTCTTGCTCCTCTCCTCCTCCTCCTCTCTGCTCTCCTCCTCCTCCTCCTCTTGCTCCTCCTCCTCCTCCTCCTCCTTGCTCCTCCTCCTCCTCCTCCTCTTGCTCCTCCTCCTCCTCTCCTCCTCCTCCTCTGCTCCTCCTCCTCCTCCTCTTGCTCCTCCTCCTCTTGCTCCTCCTCCTCTTGCTCCTCCTCCTCTTGCTCCTCCTCATCTTGCTCCTCCTCCTCTTGCTGCTCCTCTTGCTGCTCCTCTTACTCCTCTTGCTCCTCCTCCTCTTGATCCTCCTCCTCTTGATCCTCCTCCTCTTGATCCTCCTCCTTTTGATCCTCCTCCTCTTGATCCTCCTCCTCTTGATCCTCCTCCTCTTGATCCTCCTCCTTTTGATCCTCATCCTCTTGATCCTCCTCCTCTTGATCCTCCTCCTCTTGATCCTCCTCCTCTTGATCCTCCTCCTCTTGATCCTCCTCTTACTCCTGCTCCTGCTCCTCTTACTCCTGCTCCTCTTACTCCTGCTCCTGCTCCTCTTACTCCTGCTCCTGCTCCTCTTACTCCTGCTCCTGCTCCTCTTACTCCTGCTCCTGCTCCTCTTACTCCTGCTCCTGCTCCTCTTACTCCTGCTCCTGCTCCTCTTACTCCTGCTCCTGCTCCTCTTACTCCTGCTCCTGCTCCTCTTACTGCTGCTCCTGCTCCTCTTGCTCCTGCTCCTCTTACTCCTGCTCCTGCTCTTACTCCTCCTCCTGCTCTTACTATTCCTCCTCCTCCTCCTGCTTCTTCTCCTCTTACTCCTCCTCCTCCTGTTCCTCCTCCTGCTGCTGCTGCTGCTCCTCCTCCTGTTCCTCCTCCTGCTGCTGCTGCTGCTCCTGCTGCTGCTCCTCCTCCTGTCCTTAAGAACAATCATGAGCCAGAAAGGTTTGTTTTTCCCTTCACCTCCACACAAAAGGTGTGTAACTGTATTTATATAAGCAGAGTTGTGCAATTTATGTAAGTTGAAGTGTATAATTGTACACGAAGAGCCTTTGTAGGATGTGTTTATATGAATGGTGAATATGCAAGCATGCTATGATTCATTGTTTGTGCGCGCGCGCGCGCGTGCGTGTCTGTGTGTGTGTGTGTGTGTGTGTTCTCTCTCTCTCTCTCTCTCTCTCTCTCTCTCTCTCTCTCTCTCTCTCTCTAAGAAAAATAAAATAGAGGTGAACCAGACAATTTTGACCAACAAGCTGAAAGCAAAAATCTCATTACAACACCAAGCAGACCGTGTCGAGCTCTGGCTGGAACGCAGAGTATATACACAACTGTTTTTCCTTTATCCTATCTTCCTCCTCCTCCTCTCTTTATTGTGCTTCTCCTAATTACATTGTTTCTATTTTTTTCCCTTCTCTTCCTTGCTAGTTATAGTGTTGGCTACACAGCATGTATTAATAATAATATTAATAATAATAACAATAAGAAAAAGATAAAAATAGAGAGAGAGTGAGTTTTTCGACCCCTCATTTCTTTGTGACCGTCACAAAAGATCACTAATGCTGATTTACTGTTAAACCTCTCCACTACGTGGCACCAATCGCTGATTGAACCCTAAATCAGCTGTGTAGTGGCACTGCACACAGCTGACTCCTGGGAAAACTACACACACTAGTAGTCTCTGACTCTGCACTATGCCTCCTTACTATCATCAAGGTAGATCTCTAAGAGTAGTTCTCAATGGGGAAAGTCAACAAGACACTCAATCCGCGACAGTGTACTACAGGGAAGTGAGCTTGGGCCATTGTTATGGAATGTCTACTTCAATGACCTTCAGCTCATTCCAAAATCCCTTGTCTATGCATATGACTGTACTCTGACATTTTTTTAATTCAAGAGAGGAAATGTCAACTGCACTTAATTACATCAATTATCAGCTTACAGCTACAACAGCCCGGGGAAAACGATGACAGATTATATTTGCTTCTGAGAGCACACAAATAGTCTCTAGGCACCATGATGGCAATGCTGGAGCAATGGTAAGAAAGAAGGGTAAAGAAATGAAACCCGGGGATGAGATGGATAACCTGCGTGTGAAAATAGATTCGATACTGACTGAAGAACCACGTAGTAAATCTTATAAGCATGGCGGCCAAGAAGCTAATAGCGCTAAGGCGTATTTCGTAACTGCTCGACAGTAGATTGTTGACATGATGGGACCAACTCTATTAGTTGTCAAGAGAAAGCTGACCTCTTTGCTGATCACTTTGCTACCAAAATGCAAGTTCCTGATCCAGCAAGGAACCCTCTAGTGTCACTCCTGTCAATCACTGGCAAGATCCTTGAGACAATAATCTCAAGAGAAATGAGTTTTTTGACTACCACTCACTACTTTGTGATCGTCAATATGGCTTCAGGAAAGGTCAATCTGCTGCTGATCTATTGTTAAATCTCTCCACTAAATGGCACCAGTCACTGGATGAATCCCAAAGTCAGCTGTGTGGTAGAACTCGACCGAGTGTGGCACCAGGGCCTCTTGGCAAAACTACAAGCACTGGGAATTACAGGCTCTACACTATGCCTCTTCAGTGATTACCTTCATGGTAGATCTCTAAGGGTAGTTCTCAATGGAACAAAATCAGCAAGACATCCTATTGGGGCAAGTGTTCCACAGGGAAGTGTGCTTGGGCCATTGTTATGGAATGTCTACTTCAATGACCTTCATCTCATCCCAGAATCCCATGCATATTCAGACGACTGTACTCTGACATTCGCTTATCCAAGAGAAGAAATGCCAGCTGCTCTAAGCTACATTAATCACCAGCTAAGTGCTATATCAGCCTGTAGAAACCGATGGCAAGTAACATTTGCACCCGAAAAAAACACAAATGATGATGGTCTCTAGGCACCATGATGGTAATGCCGGAGCAGTAGTAAGTATGAATGGGAGAGTGTTGGTACCTGGGGAAGAAGTTGATATCCTTGGGGTGAAATTTGACTCCAAACTGACCATGAAGAACCACGTTGTAAATCTTGCAAACAAGCCAGGAACCATACAGCACTTCTACATATCTCGCATTTGCTCGACAGTAGGGGTTGCAAGATTCTGTACGAGGCACAAGTACGCTCACACCTTGAGTATGCTCCATTTTCTTGGTTTGCCTGCCTCCTGCGAATGCTTGAGAGTAGAGAACAGAGCAAGACGCCTCATCTCTCGCTTGGACTCATCCCGGATAGATCTGTCATTCCATCAGAGCCTTCAACACAGGAGGGATGTGGGTGGCCTTACTGTTATGTACAAGGCCAACTTTGTCGAAGTACCACACCACTTGGCTCCACTTCGAGGACAGCGAGAAGCAAGCTTCAATACTTCAATACTCTGGCGGTACCCTTCTCCAGAACATGTCTTCATCTGAGATCATTTATCTCCAGGACGACTCGAGTCTGGAACACGTTCGTTCAGCATAATGATATCAGCGAAATAAAATCAGTTGATCAAGTGAAAATGCTGGCCCACAGATGGCTCCTGTTCCCTACTTGTATGTTTCATAACAATTAAAATGCTTTCAAATGAGCTGATGTAGGTAACAGCTCTTATCTTGTCAATAAAGTTAGGGATTCTTAACCTAACCTTGTCAAACACAGTGAAAATAAAAGAGGAAGGGCGGGAGAGAGAGAGAGAGAGAGAGAGAGAGAGAGAGAGAGAGAGAGAGAGAGAGAGAGAGAGAGAGAGAGAGAGAGAGAGAGAGAAGAGAGAAGAGAGAGAGAGAGAAAGAGAGAGAGAGAAAGAGAGAGAGAGAGAGAGAGAAAGAGAGAGAGAAGAGAGAGAGAGAGAGAGAGAGAGAGAGAGAGAGAGAGAGAGAGAGAGAGAGAGAGAGAGAGAGAGAGAGAGAGATAATTTACAGAAGTACATTCAGAAGTAGAGAAATAGAGATAATGAGAAACTTTCAGACGCGTGCACAGACACTGAAATAGACTTAATGTACACAGACACTGAAAGAGACATAGATGTACACAGACACAGCCTTCCATGTACACAGACACAGACTTCCATGTACACAGACACTGAAAGAGACTTACAGACAGCAAGAAAAATAGCCTTCACTTTAAGAATCATGAACGTAAAATGGAAAAGCAATTTAAAAAGATAAATGATACCATGGAAAGAATGACTGATGGCGGATGAGAGAAGGGGAAAAAAGAGAGTAAGATAATGAATGAAGGAAAGAAGAGGAAGACAGATGGATTGTTGCGGTTAAGACGATTAAGCGTATGAAGCATTAGGCATAGAAAAGAAGGAAGATAAAGTAAGGAGAAGGAGAGAAGGACAGATGCTAAACGAGCAATAGCTGAAGTGATGAAAATGTAAAGCAAAGGACTGATAAAGATGATGAATGAAAGTGAGTAAAAATCGCACGATAATAATAATAATACTAATACGCTTTATCAGTCTACCTTTATTTTGCACTCCACTTACACTAACTGTTCCATTGATCGTCTACATCAGTCCTTCCTTCTACATTATCATCATTTCACCTATTACTTTCTTAGCATCTGTCCTCCTTACATTTTCTCTTCTTTTCTATGCCCAAGCTTAGATTCGCTTGTCTTAACAGAATCATTTAATCTTTCTCTTATTCCTTCATTTGTTATCCTACTCTTTTTTCCTCCTCTCTCATCCACCATCAGTTATTCATCCCAATAATTTTTTTATAATAATAATTATTATTCTTATTGAACAAAAAGGCACAATACCGTGACTGCAACAATACACAAATAACCCGCAGATAGAAGATAAAATCTGATGACGTTTCGGTCCGACTTGGACCATTTACTTTGTAAATGGTCCAAGTAGGACCGAAACGTCGTCGTAAGCTCCTCTCTCTCACATGAGCTGGTTATTGTTGTACTATTATTTTTATTATATTTCTACCACACTGCTCATCTCCACCAACGTTGGGTTACTCAAAGAAGGTAACATATTCATCATTATTCATTCAACAGCTGCCTTCCAGAAGTATTATTCATTTATATGCTTCATTATTCACTCTTGGTCTACGCATCTACTCTTTCTTTATCCTTCTTGTTCCTCTATAATCCTACTTTACGACTTATTTCTAACTCTTTCGTTTATACTTTCGCTGTAAGATATACTCAACAGGCTTTCTCCCTTATAATTCTTACACTCTCTTGTCCCCTTCTACCGTATACAAAGGAACTATACAACTCTTTGTTTATCTTTATGTACCTTCCCTTCTGGCATGCATATAATAAACAAATGTGCTAATAATGCCAAAACTACATATCCACCTGTTTCTAGCATCTCCTTTTTTGTAATAATAATTACCTTCGTTTATTCAATAGTTGTTTTGTCAACAGTGTGCTGATATAAGAGATCGACTGACCCTCCTAAGTGCAAATACCTCGACACCCTCCTTCAGAGTGCATGTGCTGTGCTTCTCACCTCCAGGACTCCAATCAAGCTAATCGGTTTCCATGTTACCTTGCTCATATTTCACCCAACACATCGAGTCATGAAAACCACTTGCCTCCACTCACCCCTAACACGCTCACACACGCCTGCTAAATGTTCAAGTCCCTTGCATACAAAACATCTCTCCAACTTTTCCTAGGGCGACCCCTACCCCGCCTTCCCTCCAATACAGTTATCCTTTTTACCCTATCCTCTAAGTGTCCAAACTACCTCAACAACCCCTCCTCAGCTCTCTGGATAATACTTTTTTGTGTTTTCCATATTATTATTATTAGTAGTAGTAGTAGTATTACTTTCCAAGTGACATTACCCTCTTAAGGGTCATGAAGACCCAGGGAAATGGAAAGCAGTTGAGTTTTGTAAAAGGGAAATTCCGTTTTCATGGATTAAAAGTCTTTCAGCAGCATCAGAGCATCATTCTCCCATGCAAGGAAAGGTGGATGAAGACCCACTTATGAAAGCTGGAGCAAACCCCCTCCACACAACATGAACCCCCTATTCCCCACCTGACCTAGACAGGTCACACTGCTAGCAGCTTGGGAAGGTAGTTGATTCGAGTTAGCTTCAATTTTTTTTCTTTCGTAGTCCATGGCCTTTAGCTCTGAAACTAATCTGGTTTCAAATCTTCGGAGTTTTATAAGTTTCTGTTTACTTGGAGTTCTACATCTGTGCTTTAAACTCGAAGACTCGACTGACGTTAAGAGTAGTAAGCGACTCTTATTTTCATTCCAGAAGGTAGTTAAGACTTTCAGGTGTGTGTGTGTGTGTGTGTGTGTGTGTGTGTGTGTGTGTGTGTGTGTGTGTTAGACTGTCTGTGTGTGTGTGTGTGTGTGTGTGTAGACTGTCTGTGTGTGTGTGTGTGTGTTAAACTGTGTGTGTGTGTGTGTTAGACTGTTTGTGTGTGTGTGTGTGTGTGTGTGTTAGACTGTCTGTGTGTGTGTGTGTGTTAGACTGTCTGTGTGTGTGTGTTAAACTGTCTGTGTGTGTGTGTGTGTGTTAGACTGTTTGTGTGTGTGTGTGTGTGTGTTAGACTGTCTGTGTGTGTGTGTGTGTGTGTTAGACTGTCTGTGTGTGTGTGTGTGTGAGTGTTAGACTGTCTGTGTGTGTTAGACTGTATGTGTGTACTCACCTAATTGTGGTTGCAGGGGTCGAGACTCAGCTCCTGGCCCCGCCTCTTCGCTGTCTGCTACTGGGTCTCCGCTCTCCCTGCTCCATGAGCTTTATCATACCTTGTCTTAAAACTATGTATGGTTCCTGCCTCCACTATATCTTTCTCTAGACTATTCCACTTCCTGACTACTCTGTGGCTGAAGAAATGCTTCCTAACATCCCTTTGACTCATCTGAGTCTTCAGCTTCCAGTTGTGTCCCCTTGTTTCTGTGTTCCCTCTCTGGAACATCCTGTCCCTGTCTACCTTGTAGATTCCCCGCAGTATTTTGTATGTCGTTATCATGTCTCCTCTGACCCTTCTTTCCTCCAGTGTTGTTAGTCCTATTTCCCTCAACCTTTCTTCATAGGACAGACCCCTGAGTTGTGGAACTAGCCTTGTCGCAAACCTTTGCACTTTCTCTAGTTTCTTTACGTGCTTGACCAGGTGTGGGTTCCAGACTGGTGCTGCATATTCTAGTATGGGCCTGACGTACACGGTGTACAGTGTCTTGAACGATTCCTTGTTTAGGTAACGGAACGCTAATCTTAGGTTTGCCAGTCGCCCATATGCTGCCGCAGTTATCTGGTTGATGTGTTAGACTGTGTGTGTGTGTGTGTGTGTGTGTGTGTGTGTGTGTGTGTGTGTGTGTGTGTGTGTGTGTGTGTGTGTGTCTGTCTGTCTGTCTGTCTGTCTGCCTGTGTGACTGCCTGTGTGACTGCCTGTGTGTCTATGTGCATGCGTATTTGTGCGAGATAGTTTGAGTAAGAATACCCAGTTAGTTAAACAAATGCAAATCTTAAATGGTCTAAAATCATTGCCCAGAAACATTTGTTTCTTCAAGCATCTGTCAATCTTCTTTAACGTAGACAAACTGTCGAAGTTATTACCGACAAATTTCATAAGAAGGAGCAGAATTTTATTTGAAAGGGTCGAGTTTTCCATCTAATAAAAATTTGAAGGGAGTATAAATCCTTACACAAATATGTTGCTTTATTTTTCCTTCCGACAATCAATCTGTTGTTCCCATCACAATTGCAGATCACTTTTTAGCAACAAAACTGAATCCCTATAATTATGCAAACCTGATCTGGAAATTTGCGATTTTTAAGCTATTATTAAGGAAATTAAGTTGTTAAGTGCTCCAAATCAGAAGGAAAACAGAAAACATACAATTTTTCAACTTTTGTTTGGCTATATCCTCAAATTAAGCCATATGCAGCTTGCTAGTTAGTTCTTAACACGGCACAGAGTAATGAAACTGAGGAACGCCAGGGAATAATGGTCCTCCATATCTGTGAAGAAAGTCTGGAACGACATGGATCTGATGTCATATATGCTCTGACTCACGCATACACACGACACAAGAAACTCTTCCTCATGTGTGTAACATTGCGTAGCCTTGTTGTGGAAGCGTCACCCCGTTGAAACACCAAGCGATACTAGCGGAATTTGAAACAAGTGCGTCCAGACTTGTGCTTCAACTGAGGGGTATGATCCAAGAATGAGAAATGGAGACACTCTTTTTTGTCACTGGAAGAAGAACATGAAGAAATATGATCAACGTGATACTGTATGCATGACGAAGGATATACTCTGTACCAGCGACTGAACGAAAACAAGAGGACATGGCTGGAAACAATGTACCTACCTCCGCCAAAACTCAATTCTTCATGATGATAACGGCTGACAGAATCTCAATTCTCTCCTCGATTTCCAATTTCTTGCCCTTTCAGACACCTGAAGACGGACTGGTGATAGTCTAAAAGGTCTAGAACTGCTGGTCCATTATTCCCTTGGCTATTTTCCACGTAAAAGATGTAAGTTAGTGGACTCAACTGACCAGTGTGGACTCCGTAAAGGGGTTCAAAATAGATACCACGGTACAGTCTATGTCAGTCGGTCGAAAAGAGGTGGGACCGAGAAATAGAGCTCATCTATCCCCTCGTTACATTTATACTGCGTCACAGATCAGCATTTATTTAATATAATGCGTCAGAGATGAGCGCTTACTCATACTTCCTCACAAACCAGTATACCCTGGCAACACTGCGTCAGAGGCCACCATGACACGAGCATATTCTGATTTTATTGTGTCTCAGACCATTGTACGTTGAATATACTGCGTCACGAACCACCATATGCTCTTTACACTGCGTCACAGACCAATAAAAACTGATCATACTTCGCCACAAACCAGCATTTATTGATCAGAACACGTCACAGACAAGGTACAAGTTGACATTCAAATTAAATTCTGTTATGAGATTTTATTATATATATATATATATATATATATATATATATATATATATATATATATATATATATATATATATATATATATATATAATGCCAAATAGGTAAAACTGGTCAATTAGCAAGAACTCATTTAAAATTAAGTCATTTCTAAAATTTTCTCTTATACACTTTGATACATTTTTTTTCATTTATGTTAATATAAAAATTAATTATTTTGTTCCAAAAGAACCTCAAGAAACTTACCTAATCTTATTATAACAAGCGTAATTTTGGTATATGTGAATGACATAACGGAAGGGATAGACTCAGAAGTGTCCCTGTTTGCAGATGATGTGAAGTTAATGAGAAGAATTAAATCAGTCGAGGATCAGGCAGGACTACAAAGAGACCTGGACAGGCTACAAGCCTGGTCCAGTAACTGGCTCCTTGAATTTAACCCCGCCAAATGCAAAGTCATGAAGATCGGGGAAGGGCAAAGAAGACCGCAGACAGAGTATAGTCTAGGTGGCCAAAGACTGCAAACCTCACTCAAGGAAAAAGACCTTGGGGTGAGTATAATACCGAGCACATCTCCTGAGGCACACATCAATCAGATAACTGCTGCAGCATACGGGCGTCTGGCAAACATAAGAATAGCGTTCCAATACCTCACTAAAGAATCGTTCAAGACTCTGTACACCATATACGTCAGGCCCATACTGGAGTATGCAGCACCAGTTTGGAACCCACACATGGTCAAGCACGTGAAGAAATTAGAGAAAGTGCAAAGGTTTGCAACAAGACTAGTCCCAGAGCTAAGGGAAATGTCCTACGAAGAAAGGTTAAGGGAAATCTGCCTGACGACACTAGAGAACAGGAGGGTTAGGGGTGACATGATAACGACATACAAAATACTGCGAGGAATAGATATGGTGGACAGAGACAGGATGTTCCAGAGAGGGGACACAGAAACAAGGGGTCACAATTGGAAATTGAAGACTCAGATGAGTCAAAGGGATGTTAGGAAGTATTTCTTCAGTCATAGAGCTGTCAGGAAGTGGAATAGTCTGGCAAGTGATGTAGTGGAGGCAGGAACCATACATAGTTTTAAGACGAGGTTTGATAAAAGCTCATGGAGCAGGGAGAGAGAGGACTTAGTAGCAATCAGTGAAGAGGCGGGGCCAAAAGCCGAGTCTCGACCCCTACAGCCACAAATAGGTGAGTATGCATACACACACACACAATATTATATATATATATATATATATATATATATATATATATATATATATATATATATATATATATATATATATATATATATATATATCTTTTTTCAACACGTCAGCCGTTTCCCACCGAGGCAGGGTGGCCCAATAGGAAAAACGAAAGTTTCTCCTTTTACATTTAGTAATATATACAGGAGAAGGGGTTACTAGTCCCTTGCTCCCGGCATTTTAGTCGCCTCTTACGACACGCATGGCTTACGGAGGAAGAATTCTATTCCACTTCCCCATGGTGAAAATATATATATATATATATATATATATATATATATATATATATATATATATATATATATATATATATATATATATATATATACACGTATATATATATATATATATATATATATATATATATATATATATATATATATATATATATATATATCCCGTGGCTTGTCTTGCATTGTTAAGATCGCCGGCTGCGATTGTTTTGCATATATATATATATATATATATATATATATATATATATATATATATATATATATATATATATATATATATATAAAACGTGAAGTACTAAAGCGTTATAGATTAACTCAAGAGGAAGGCGACTCAGAGTGTTATAGCAGCAATACTGAGTGTTTATAGTGTTCGTCTGTGACCCTGAGTGCGGTATTATCAGGTAATGTCGGTAATCTTAACTTAATTAAGTGCCTCAATTATCTGGAATTGTGTACTGAATTATGATGTTTAAAGAGGATAATAATTTAGGTGAGAGGCGGGCGATGGCAACCCTCGCAGTCTGATGTGTTGGGTAAGAGGAGTGTTGTTGTTCATTGAATTACTCGGTAATTATGAAACTAAGAGGATAATCATCCGTGCGACTGGTGTTTTATTATTTCTGGTTAATATTTCGTGAACGGAGGCGACGATTATTTTATTCTCCTACCGGAGAACAATAGAGCCCTAAGACGTCTAATGTTACGTAGCGTACATTAACACATATTCAAGCAAGTTAATAAAATATTTTGAATAGGATATCTTCAATATTGTTTTCCCCGAGGAGAATCCACATTTTTTATTGCAGAAAATAGTGAAAAAAATACAGAGGCTGCAGACCATGTTACCGGAAATACTTTTCACTCTGTGTAGAATTTTATGAAGCCATGACTTCATGTAGCTTTACACAGAGCGAAACGTTGTTGCAGTGCAATCTTATCCAGCAACTTGTGTCTGTCTTCTTACATGTCGGCAAAACGGTCATTTCATTCAGATACTGAAGAACACTGAACGTCACCAATTGTTCGTTCAATTCAAGAAAGTACACAGGAAAAAAAAAACGTATTAAAACAGCTTCAAAAAAGTGGATACACGGGGTTTGTTGTAGCCTTGTGCTAATTGGTTCCCAGACATTTACTCAAGGGAAAAAAATCATGTCCCTGGAACAACTGTACAAGAAACTTGTCAGGTAAAATTAATCACCTGAATATTTTTCTGGTTCCATGACCTCAGTGTTGCGATGCAAGGAGGTAATGTATGATGCATTAAGCTTGCACACACTATCTCTAATTGCTGACATATTGCTAACCTTCAGAAATCGTAAGGCCGGATTGGTGACACTGACGCCTTTTACCTCCTCACTAGGTGGCCATTTCTCTCTAGAACGTCCTCTTAAAGTGAGGAATTAGACACATGCACAGCACCTGGTTATTTTTATTTCAAATCATTTCCACAACCAATGTCTTTTTAATTCAATGCAGAGATATTATGCGAAGACAGTAGAAGATAAAGTAATCATTGCTTCGAGTGTTGCACACTTGTCTAATTCCTGATCTTCTCGGTACTGTAATGATCCTTTCAAAGTCTTTGCAAGAAATGTTTTAACACCGTCTCTGTATGGTCTACTGTATTTACAGATTACACTTCCAGCGAGGCAGAGAGAAATATGGATGCGTCCGGCCTCCCTGATTTCCTTGCCATGCTACCTACCCTCCTCCTCGGCATCCACTGGACTAATAAACCAATTCTACCATGACACTTGGGAAATTCGGTGGGCGTTCACGACCACAGCATCACTAGTGGTACCAGACAATGGATAGCTCTCACAACTACATTATTTCCAATAACAAATTTGAATCATAAACAACAATCCAGCTGCTATGAACATAATAATCCAGCTGCTATGAACATAATAATCCAGCTGCTATGAACATAATAATCCAGCTGCTATGAACATAATAATCCAGCTGCTATGAACATAATAATCCAGCTGCTATGAACATAATAATCCAGCTGCTATGAACATAGCACAGCTGTTCATAAGCAACAATCCAGCAGCTCAAACAACAATACACTTACTATGATCTAATTCGCAAATTCTTAGCTGTAACTGCCCGCCACCCTAGAGACTTCTAATATTAACTGCACCAGAAATTGGCACAATCTTGCGACCTACAGGTCACTTGCACGGCAATGGCTCTGCCTCCTTGCACTTTGTCACGCTGAGAGCAAGTGTGTTTGTGACAAGGTGGCGAGGGATAAATGTTGGTCGCATTGTGTAATCTCTGCATGCAAATTCCATCAAAGACACGACGAAGGTCAAGAGGCTGGCACTGGCAAATGGTGGTTGCATATTAAGTTGATTTTGGTAGGTATTAATTGCTAAGAAGTCGGCATTGATGAATGTTACTTGCTATGAAAATAAGTTTGGCAGATGCCGATTGCTGTGAAGCTGGTTTTCCAGATGTTAGGAGCTCTGAATGTGTGTCGGGTGAACCTGGCTTTTGGGAAATTTTTGCTGCAATGAAGCTGGCTTTAATATAATAATAATAATATCTTTATTTCTACAAGTACATGTACAAGGTATACAGGCCTAGCTGACATCAATGACACTACTATATAGAAAGCCGCTTGTAATGCTGAGCATTTCGGGCAAATTGGGTCAGTTTTGTTCCAGGATGCGACCCACAACAGTCGACTAACACCCAGATACCTATTTTACACTGATGGGTGAACAGGGACAGCAGGTGTCTTATGGAAACACGTAGTAATGTTTTCCAGCCGTATTGGAGATTTGAACTCCGGACCTCAGTGTGTGAGGTGAGTGCGCTAGCGATCGAACTACGGTAGATGTTAAATGAAATGGAGCTAGCTTTTTTAGATGTTGAATAATATGAAACTGGTTTAATAGATGTCAGTTGCAATCAAACTGAATCTGGTAGATGGCAGGTGCTTTGAAGCTGAAGTAAATGCTAGTTGCTGTGAAGCTTGTTTTAATGGACACTAGCTGTCATGAAACCTGTTATAGTGGATACTAGGTGCCATGAAACCTGTTTTAGTGGATACTAGGTGTCATGAAAGTTGTTTTAGTGGATACTAGGTGTCATGAAAGTTGTTTTAGTGGATACTAGGTGTCATGAAAGTTGTTTTAGTGGATACTAGGTGTCATGAAAGTTGTTTTAGTGGATACTAGGTGTCATGAAAGTTGTTTTAGTGGATACTAGGTGTCATGAAAGTTGTTTTAGTGGATACTAGGTGTCATGAAACCCATTATAGTGGGTACTAGGTGCCATGAAACCTGTTTTAGTGGATACTAGGTGCCATGAAACCTGTTTTAGTGGATACTAGGTGCCATGAAAACTGTTTTAGTGGATACTAGGTGTCATGAAACCTGTTTTAGTGGATACTAGGTGTCATGAAACCTGTTTTAGTGGATACTAGGTGTCATGAAACCTGTTTTAGTGGATACTAGATGTTATGAAACCTGTTTTAGTGGATACTAGGTGCCATGAAACCTGTTATAGTGGATATTAGTTGCAATGAAGTTTGTTTTGGTGGATATTAGTTGCAATGAAGTTTGTTTTGGTGGATATTAGTTGCAATGAAGCTTGTTTTGGTGGATATTAGTTGGAATGAAGCTTGTTTTGGTGAATATTAGTTGCAATGAAGCTTGTTTTAATGGATATTAGTTGCAATGAAGTTTGTTTTAGTGTATATTAGTTGCAATGAAGCTTGTTTTAGTGGATATTAGTAGCAATGAAGCTTGTTTTAATGGATATTAGTTGCAATGAAGTTTGTTTTAGTGGATATTAGTTGTTGTGAAGCTTGTTTTAGTGGATATTAGTTGCAATGAAGTTCGTTTTAGTGGATATTAGTTGTTGTGAAGCTTGTTTTAGTGGATATTAGTTGCAATAAAGCTTGTTTTAGTGGATATTAGTTGCAATGAAGCTGGTTTTAAATTATATTAGTTGCAATGAAGTTTGTTTTAGTGGATATTAGTTGCAGTGAAGTTATAGTGGATATTAGTTGCAATGAAGTTTTAGTGGATATTAGTTGCAATGAAGTTTGTTTTAGTGGATATTAGTTGCAATGAAGCTTGTTTTAATGAATATTAGTTGCAATGAAGTTTGTTTTAGTGAATATTAGTAGTAATGA
Organism: Cherax destructor; assembly: GCA_009830355.1. NCBI lineage: Eukaryota > Metazoa > Arthropoda > Malacostraca > Decapoda > Parastacidae > Cherax > Cherax destructor. Next base: position 198,430 of record WNWK01001013.1, on the reverse strand, counting down.
AGTTTGTTTTAGTGGATATTAGTTGCCGTGAAGCTTTAGTGGATATTAGTTGCTGTGAAGCTTGTTTTAGTGGATATTAGTTGCAATGAAGTTTGTTTTAGTGGATATTAGTTGCTGTGAAGCTTGTTTTAGTGGATATTAGTTGTTGTGAAGCTTGCTTTAGTGGATATTGTTTGCTGTGAAGCTTGTTTTAGTGGATATTAGTTGATGTGTAGCTTGTTTTAGTGGATATTGTTTGCTGTGAAGCTTGTTTTAGTGGATATTAGTTGCAATGAAGTTTGTTTTAGTGGATATTAGTTGTTGTGAAGCTTGCTTTAGTGGATATTAGTTGCTGTGAAGCTTTAGTGGATATTGTTTGCTGTGAAGCTGGCTCTGACATACTAAATAAAGACGTCAAGGACCGAGATTGTGTCTTTAGTTTTAAGCCACACACGTGAGGCCAAGGGAGACCCGTTCGCCTTAATTTACATTTAAGACTGCTCAGAATTCCCGGTAATGGGCACTTGAGCATGTGAAAACTTTCTTCCTTGATGATATTAATCGACGGAATAGAAAAATGTAAACATACTCACGAAATCGTACTAACGCGTTTGCAAACAAATCATGTTACGGGTTTGTTTGCAATCGCCATGGATTAGAATCCCAGGGCGAGTGACTCGTTGAACTCCAGACCTGGAGTTTTAAGACTCACTCGCAATGGGTTCTAACCCCACCCGTAGAGTGGATTGTAAACATACCTTCCTAGACATGATGACTATGACTATTATTCAACTCAGGATAAGTCGTAAGGAACGACTGTCAAAGGATAAATGGAAAAATGGACGGGGGCTATAAATACCAGAGCCACGGTTCGAGTCCCTGTACGTTCTATTTATTTACGACTTATTAATTATTCATTTTAATAATCATAAATGCAAGGGGATGCCCTAAAGCCGTAGGGGTATGTACATACATAAGAGCCCGTTATCGGTACCATGGCGCCTCGTTGATACGAGGTCAACGAGTGTCAGTATTCTCAGTGGCATGAAGGCGTTCGATTCAAAAGATTATAGCTACATTCTCCTTCCTCGGATCAAACCTGATTTTCACTTATTTCCGAAGCGCTGATTTAGTTTCCCTATGAATAATATAATAAAAAAATCGCTGATTATAAAGAAGATGTATATTTCGATCTGATTATTATTAGTATTTATTATACAATGATGGGAAAGCGCTAAACCCGCAGTTGTCATACAACACCTGGGCTATGGGAGGCAATTAGGTTTGATCCGAAGAAGAGGGATTTCCCCAACTCGTCTGCTCAAGAGCCCTCCACCACCACCAAGGCCTCCCCTAGAAAGCTGGAGACCATCAAGGTGGTATTAACAGGAGGACACTGTACCTCACAGAGGTAAGGAAACGCACATATATGCAACATCTGGGAATTTGTATGTAAAACACGTTTCGCCAACCAGTGGCGAAAAGTCTTCGTATGAAGATACATAGATGTGACTCATGAGTCTATTGTCTGGGTGTTTACAAAAATGATTAAGGCTTTACTTTGTTGTGTTATGTTCCCAGTGATGATTCTTACTCTATTATCTTCTCTCCTCTCCTTCTCCTCCTCCTCCTCCTTCTCCTCCTCCTCCTCCTCCTCCTTCTCCTCCTCCTTCTCCTCCTCCTCCTCCTCCACCTCCTCCTCCACCTCCTCCTCCACCTCCCTCCACCTCCTCCTCCTCCACCTCCTCCTCCCCTCCTCCCTCCTCCTCCACCTCCTCCTCCACCTCCTCCTCCACCTCCTCCTCCACCTCCTCCTCCACCTCCTCCTCCCACCTCCTCCTCCACCTCCTCCTCCACCTCCTCCTCCTCCTCCTCCTCCTCCTCCTCCTCCCCTCCTCCTCCCTCCTCCACCTCCACCTCCACCTCCTCCTCCACCTCCTCCTCCTCCTCCTCCACCTCCTCCTAATCCTCCACCTTCTCCTCGTCCTCCTCTTCAATATCCTTGTGCAATCTTCCTGGCAATAATTTCATTACTCTCGAGTAGGCTAGACAGGTTCAGTAGCCTAAACGGATTCAGATTCTAAATTATATTACGACCGTGGACCGCGGCCGCTCGGTAACCCTCTTAAGAATTCTATGTTTTTTAACCTCTCACTTTACAGTATTTATATACTCTGATAACTCACCCTACCCTAAAATCAATCTCTGGTGTTTATTATATATATATATATAATATATATATATAATATATATATATAATATATATATATATATATATATATATATATATATATATATATATATATATATATATATATATATATATATTATTGCCGCTGGCATGGCAAGACGTGTGGCGGGCTAGCTGCGGGATTTTCAAGGATAAGTACTGATCAACGAGGCTGACCAGATCTAAGACTGAACAGGACTCAGTGTGAATACTTTGGGAAGATTCCAGTGCAGTGAGAAAACATTACAGTGCATCGTTTCAACGCAAATAGTGGAAATGATGTGCAGTTTGTGAAGGTTGTTGAGTGGTGGTAGTGTGGAAGATGGCCAGTGTGGGGGGGAGAATAAGGCCTACACTGTGTGCCGGCCAAGATTATCGTATATACAAACCTCGGAAATCTCTCATAAAAACATCTACCTCCAGCACCAAGCGCCATGCTTCCAGTTATCCTAGAAATGATTACGTGTTGATGCATGAAATAATTAGAGCCATATGTTATGGAAATCAATGTGGGGTTAATGTTAACGAGGGAGTGACCAGTGCCTCCTCCCCCACGCCACGGGGAAGGGGGAAGAGGCGCTGTGTGTAGGTGGTGAAGGAAGACACTGGTGTTCAACAGTGCACATACCCACATCTTTCATGACGTACATGGAAAACAAATAATGTTGTGTGTATTGTAAGACAGTGTGAACAATATATAGAGTGCAAAATCCATGTGTAGTGTACTCCCTCACTCCTCTCCCCTGGCGACCCCACCCAACTACCTGCGCCTCCCTCACCCAAATCCCAGCGACACCCCTCAAGCCCTACCAGGCCACCACGGTCAAGTTCACTACCTTCCACGCACCTTACCCACCCAGCATGTCGTACTCCACTACAGTCTACCTAGCCAGATGAATGCCAGTCAGGAGGAAGCGAGCAGCCAGGGAAATGGCACGGCTGGCAATACTAGGAGAGGCAAGTGTCGGTCGTGTTTACAGCTTGTTGTCTCAACTCTAATGGTTTCCTCCGTAAACATGGCAGCTGCCCGGGTTCAGGATGTCCTCCTGTGGACAGTGATGACTCAGAGCCACTTCAGGCACCTGAACCCACTCCAACAGATCTCATCTCATCAGATAATATCCTGGAAGCAATTAAAGCAACAGGTATCAGAACACTCACACATATTCCCAAAGCAGCCCGTCCACACGCAGCTGGGAAACTTACAGACCTCTTAATAAAAGTAAACGATGGTTCTGCTATCCTAAATGCTCCACCAACCATCAAGGCATGGCACAACTTACTACTTTTTGGCAATGTCTGCTTAGCTGTGCCGGAAAGAAGGGGAAAGAGGCTAGCCTCAATGATCATTAAATCCTTAAGAGACTTTCCTAGAGCTGATAACCTCATTCCCCTTCCCCATCAACACAAAAATGGGAGAGGCAGAACCCCACTCACTCCACTGACAGCGAAAAATCAGAGTCCAAGTGAGCAAGAAAATTGAAGAGGGCAACACAGTGGGAGCAATCAGAATTATCACCAGTGAAGATACAGTTGCCCCCAGAGATGCTGACACTGCTGAAGCACTTAGAGGAAAGCACCCTGCCAGGGAAACCAGGGTACCAACAGTTCCAACACCTCTGTCCCCACTGTGGAACCACTGATTGTGCAAGACTCGGACATTTACAAAGCAATAATGTCATTCCCTTCCGGCTCTGCTGGGGTTACACTGGAATAAGGCCACAACATTTAAAGGAAATGGTTAATCCAGTTATCGGGGAGATTGCAGAGACACTGCTGTCAGAGATCACAAGGTTCGTCAACAATTCCTTGGCTGGTCTGATTCCTGACAAGATTAAACCTTTCTTTTTGGAGCATCACTTTGTGCCCTTAAAAAGAAGGATGGAGGAATTAGGCCAATCGCAGTGGGCAACACGTTTCGCCGCCTCGTTTCTTAAGCTGCTGTCAGAAGTATTCGCGCAGAGGCAGCCATCATGCTTCAACCAAACCAGCTTGGCTTTGGGGTCTCTCAAGGAAGTGAAGCAGCGGTTCATGCAACAAGGGCATATATCGACAACCTGCCTGAGGACAATGCAGTGGTTAAATTAGATTTCAAGAATGCATTTAATCTCCTGAAAAGGGACGTAGTATTAGCAGCTGTACAAGAACATTTTCCAGGTCTCTTCCCTTTTGTTTCAGCTGGATATAGCAGGGAATCAATCCTCCTGTTTGGAGAGCATGAAATCACATCATCAGAGGGTGTCCAGCAAGGGGACCCTCTCGCACCATTTCTCACTGACCAGTGAGCTAAACATCTGGTTCCTGGATGATGGCACACTAGCAGGTACAAAGGAGTCCCTTGTAGATGATCTTACACAGGTGATGACACGGGGACAGGAAATGGGTCTCATCCTGAATCCATCCAAATGTGAAATCATCTCAGTCAATCAACAAGTGATAGATGCAAGTGTTATCAAAACTACCAGGAGCAACAGTCATTGCCCCTACTAATAGTGTCTTGCTTGGAGCACCTCTGGGAAGAGATGCCATTGACACAATTCTCAGGAAGAAACTGGAAGAATTGAGGAGAATGGAACAACGAATAGGCAATCTTGACACCCATGATGCCTTGTACCTCCTCACAAAATGCTTGAGTCTGCCCAGGTTGACATATTTCCTAAGATGTGCTCCTTCATATGATAATCCTATACTGCACGAATATGACAGTATCCTGAGGCAGATCTTTACTAAAGTACTTAACCTTACTCTAGAAGATGGGCAGTGGGACCAAGCTACACTCCCAGTCAGACTAGGAGGCATTGGTGTCCGCAAGTCATCTCAGATTGCTCTACCTGCTTTCCTGTCTTCATGCATTGCATCCAGAGGGCTTGTAGCAGCAATTCTCCTGAACATCTTAGGGACACGATTGGAATCCATGACCAAAAGTTCGTTGATGGAGCCAGGATCTGGGATAACCTAACAGGCTCTGAAACCAGGCCTGCTCCCCCAACAACTACAAACAGTCGCACTGGGATGGCCCAATAGTAGAGAATATAGCCTCAGCAATGCTTCAGAGTGTGTCAGGGAAGGATAGAGCCCGCCTCCTTGCAGTGAGAGCTCCTCATGCAGGGGACTTTCTTTTGGCTGTTCCCAACTCCAGCCTTGGCACACGCCTCGACCAACAGACCATCCGCATTGGTGTTGCCCTTCGACTTGCCGCCCCTATTCTCGCCGAACACAGGTGTATTTGTGGCAGTGAAGCAGCAGACCGATTCGGGTACCATGGTCTTGTGTGTCGTAAATCCGAGGAAAGATTGCAAGACATGAAGAGGTTAATAACATTATCAAGAGGAGCCTCACAACAGCCGGATGCCCAGCAGTAAGGGAACCACCCCAACTATGCAGATCTGATGTCAACCAAAAGCGTCCAGATGGTATCACCCTTCAAGCCTGGACAGACGGCAAGCAGATGGTGTGGGACTACACATGTGCATCTACCTTGGCTGATACCTATCTCCAGTACACCAGGGAGGAAGGAGGGGCTGCTGCCACCTTCAGGGAGTCCCAGAAGTCGAGAAAATATGGAGAACTTGCCCATCATTATATGTTTGTTCCCATAGGCTAAGAGACCCTTGGCTCATGGGGAAAGAGTGCATCTAAGTTCCTCAAGGAGCTGGGCAAAAGACTCAACAGGGTAACTAGGGATCCCAGGGCAGCTAGTTTTCTGTTCCAGCGACTCAGCGCTGCTGTTCAGAGGGGTAATGCATGCTGTATTCTGAGCATGCGCACCCAGCTCGGAAGAGCTGGATGAGATTTTCGCATTATAATCAGTGACAAACATGTAACACATATGAACTAACATGTATCTCTCACCTCGTGTATTGTATATGCCATCTTTATATCAACAGTATCTCTTAAATTTTTGTACCATATTATGTAATAAAAATACCTATTGGTAAAAAAAAAAAAAAAGATGGAGTGGTAGGAGAAGTGGAATATTCAAATGGCATCAGGAAGAAATCCAAATATTCTTCTTGAAGCCTTTTATCCACTTCTCCTATATATATATATATATATATATATATATATATATATATATATATATATATATATATATATATATATATATATATATATATATATATAATATATATATGTTGTGCCGAATATATAAAACTGGTTAATTAGACAAATTCATTTAAAATTAAGTCCTTTCTAAAAAAAAATCTTATAAGTTTAAAGATATATTTTTTTCGTTTATCTTAATGTAAAAATTTCATATTTTTTGTTCCAAAAATACCTTAGAAAACTTACCTAACCTTATTATAAGAAGCACAATTAAATTTAGCCTAATCCAACAAAAATATATTTTAAATAAGTTTGCAATAATTTAATAATAAACAAACACAAAGAAATATATATTTTTTCGATAGGTTCTGAATGTTTTTTGCGAAATTACTGCATTCACAAATTTTCGCTTGCCATATTCGGCAAGAAGAGCGTTGCTATTTAAGCCAAAATCGCGATATTGTAACCATAAATGAGTGGTATTTAATCAACAACAACACTGCGAATTGCTGGGGGATCAAACCCGTGTTGTTTTAGCCTGTCTCATGGTGAGCGAAAATTCCACGACGCTCTAACCCACGGGACCATACAATCTTACAAGAATCACACACCCTGCAGAGCTAGGTGTTGTACCGTGATCCAAGGACATACGATGGAGTGGGTGCTTCAGAGCTAATTACATTCTAGTCCCCGTTTGGTGTACTTCCTCCACAAGCAATAAATCGATATGTGAAGACGAAACAGTGGTATTTAATAGCAACATGGACTGAGCAGTGAGATCAACAAGTATTGTTTTAGCTAGCCTATGGTGAGTTGATATATATATATATATATATATATATATATATATATATATATATATATATATATATATATATATATATATATATATATATATATATATTTATATATAAATATATATATAAATATATATATATGTATATATATATATACTCTATATATTCCCTTCCTATGAGAGTATAGTTATACAAACACTCTTATATGGGTGTGAAGCATGGGTGATGAATGCTGCAACGAGGAGAAGGCAGTGGAGATGTCATGTCTGAGGTCAATGTGTGGTGTGAATATAATGCAGAGAATTCGGAGTTTGGAAATTAGGAGAAGGTGCGGGATTACCAAAACTATTATCCAGAGAGCTGAGGAGGGGTTGTTGAGGTGGTTCGGACATGTAGGGAGAAAGGAACAGAATGACTTCGAGAGTGTATAAATCTGTAGTGGAGGGAAGGCGGGGTAGGGGTCGGCCTAGGAAAGGCTGGAGGGAGGGGGTAAAGGAGGTTTTGTTTGGGTGGTGCGTTGGGACACCCTTGCCGACTCCTTCAATAGACAAGCTCCTCTTAAAGAGCACAAACAGTCCCACTGGGACAAACCGATCATGAAAAAAACCGCTAACAAAATGCTTACCAACGCTTCAGGAAAGGACAAAGCTCGACTCGAAGCGGTGAAGGCACCGCATTCAGGAGATTTCCTTCTAGCTGTTCCCAATTCCTCTTTGGTCTCGTGTGTCACACATTAGAAGGAAAGTATGCTAGACATGAAGAAGTCAACGACACCATAAAGAGAAGCCTCGCCAAAGCCCGTTGCCCAGCTCACCGGGAACCCCAAGTACAGAGGTCTGATGAAAGTCAAAAGCGTCCTGATGGAAGACAAAAGCTTCCTGATGGAGCCATTATGCTACCCTAGAAGGATGGTAAGGAGATTGCTTGGGACTACAAATGTGCCGCCTCATTGGCAGACACCTACTTGCCATACTCCGAAGCTGATGGGAGTGGAGCTGCCAGCTACAGAGAAACAAAGAAGACCCCAAATATGAAGGCCTTACCTCTTGTTATAACTTCATCCCAATAGGGTTGGAGCCCTTGGAGCATGGGGCAAGTGAGCTCTAAAGTTCCTCAAAGAGCTGGGTGAAAAACTCATCATAGAAACCAAGGATGACAGGATGGCCAGCTTCCTCTTTCAGAGACTCAGTGTTGCAATCCAGAGGGAAAATTCTGTAGCATTCTGGGTATGCGGCACACCGCCGGAGAGCTTGACGAAGTATTCGAGATGTAGCTCTGAGATGTTATCTATGTTGTTCTACTCCCTATTGTATTTTTGTCAATGTATTTTGTATTTAAATAAAGTCTACATAGAATATAGAATATAGGTGGTAGCTAATACATATTCAAAGCTCAGAGAACCTTGAGTTTTATTGAAGTATATTCTTTCTGAGGATGAGGTCAGCACAGTTCAGAGGTATACCTCCCTATATATATATATATATATATATATATATATATATATATATATATATATATATATATATATATATATAATACATACATATAAATGCTTTATTAATAGACAGAATACATTTATAAAACACACAAACATGAACATGAATACAATGGTACAATATGTCAAAGATTATTAATCTCCTCCAGCTCCTCCGAAGCCGGACGCGAGCCGAGTATGCAGCATGCGTTTCCCCTCTGGATGGCCACGCTGAGACGCTGGAACATGAACGTGGCTGCCCTTGGGTCCCTGGTGGTGTCGATGAGTCTGGAACCCAGTTCTTTAAGGAAACGTGTTGCATTTTTCCCCACGCTCCCAAGGTCTCTGATCCCACTGGGACAAATTTATACTGTTGGCTTATGTCCCTGTACTTGCCGATCTTGTACTCCTCTCTGTGGTCAGCAGCTCCTCCCTGTCGCCCAACACTGTGATGGATGTAGGTGTCAGCCAGTGTCGACACATAGGTATAATCCCATGCTAAGAGCTTGCCGTTCTTCCAAGGATAGATGGTGATCCCGTCGGGGCGGTTTGCTGGGTTGTGGGCGTTGTTGGCTGCTAGTGATCGAGGCTCTCTCTCGGCTGGGCATCCAGCTGTAGCGAGGGTTCTCTTTATGATGTCGTTGACCTCATTGTGTCTTGCATGACAACCCTTGGTTTTAGAACAGTTAAGACCATGTAGACCATATTGGTCGGCTTGCGCATCGCCGCAAATACACGTATATTCCGTGTGAATGGGGGCAGTAAGGCGCAGAGCCACTGCAATACGAAGGGTCTTAGGGTCCAGGCGTGTTCCCATGGCCGAAATGGGAACTGTTTGGAGGAAGTCCCCAGAGTGAGGTGCACTCACGGCTAGGAGACGGGCAGTCTCCCTGACTGATGTTACGGCCCTGAGCATATTGGCAAGTATCTTTTCAACAATGGGGCTGTCCCAGCTTGACTGTTTGTAGGCCAGTTCTTCACTAGGTTTTGGTGTTGGAGCAGCAAGAGTCTCCCATTCAGTGATGGCACTGGTGTAGCTAGGGTCCTGTATTCCTGCTGAATCACTGAGGTTGTATGGAAGAATTTGTTTTATTAGCTCATTTGATGCTATGGAAGAGGATAAGAAGGCTGGTAGGGCAATCTGGGAGGATTTGCGTACTCCCAGCCCCCCAAGTCTGACTGGAAGTGAGGCTTGCAACCACTGTCCATCTTCGAGGAAAGATTCAATACACACTCTAGCATGGTCTTGAGGAGAGAGTCGTATTCCTCGAGTTTCGGGCTGTTGAAGGCTGGGGAGCATCTCAGGAAGTATGTAAGATTTGGGATTGACAAGCACCTGGTGAGTAAGTAGAAGGCATCATGTGTATCGATGTCTTTCATCCTACCTTCCATCGTCCTGAAGGTCGGAGATTTTTTTTTCCAGGACCAGATCGATGGCATTGGGCCCAAGGGGAGCACCAAGGAGAGTGCTGTTGGCTGGATCGATGGCTCGTACCCCTGGTAAAACAGCCCTAATGTCCTGGATCATCTGTGGATTGGTGGAAACTATCTCACATTTGGTGGGGTTTAAAGATAGGCCCAGGCTACCTACCATATCTTTAATTTTCCTGATGTCTCCCAGGAGAGATTTTGTAGTTCCAGCTAGGGTGCCGTCATCCAAGAACCAGATATTGAGCTCACTGGACAATGCTTCTGTGACATCCTTGATGGCTAGACAGAATAGAAAGGGAGCAAGAGGGTCCCCCTGTTGCACACCCTCACATGAGTCAATTTCATGGTCCCCAAACAAAAGTTTAGAAGCCACACTATAACACGATTCTATGAAGGGATAGAGGGAAGGAAAGTGCCTAGAAACTGCTTGGAGAGCAGCATCCCTTCTGACTGAGTTGAAAGCATTGGCAAAGTCCAATTTGATTAAAGCTTTTTCATTGGACATGTTGTTGATGTATACTCGGGCTGCATGGGCAGTGCTTCACAGCCTTGTTGAACACCAAAACCGAGCTGAGTTGGTTTCAACATTGAGGCAGCATCTTGACTCACCCTTCGTACTGCAGCCTTGGCAACTAGGCGCCGAAGGGTGTTGCCCACTGCAATGGGCCTGATTCCTCCATCCTTTTTCCGGAGGGCACACAGTGAGGCACCAAAGAAAAGGGGTCTAATGGTCTGTGGGACACTACCAGCCAGGCACCCATTGGAAAATTTGGTGAGTTCAGACAACAATCTCTCAGAGACCTCACCAAGACCTGGATTGAGCATTTGTTTCAAGTGTTGTGGCCTTAAACCAGTGAAACCTCCTGCTGAGCCCTGTGGGAAAGACATAGCAGCTTTATACACATCGGCGTCCCGTAAGGTTAAATGTTCTTGACCTGCTGCAATATCAAGGGGGTCAATGTTGGTACTGAGAGCCCTGGGCGGATGTTTGTCCTTCAGGGCTTGTGCTGTAATGATATCCTTAGGAGCGATGGTATCCTCACTGGTTATAAGCCTCAGTGCTCCGATAGTATTACCCTCTTCTATTTTTCTGCTAATGTGGGCCCTGATTTTTGAGGCGTCTGGTGTCCTGTTGTTGACATTTGCCTGGCGGGTGTTTGACGTCCTGGAGGGGATACGGACAAGGTTGTCATCTCTAGGGAATGCATTTATTGCCCTGATAACAGATGTAGCTAGTGACTTGTCCCTCCTTGGTGGGACAGCCAAACAGGCATTGCCAAAAAGCAGAAGGTTGTGCCAGGATCCATTGTTTGCAGGAGCATCGTTGACTTTCTTCAAGAGGTCAGCGAATTTGCTGGCAGCTTCATGGCGAGCTGCTTTGTTGTGTCAGCGTCCTGGTGGATGTTAATTTGATTGCAGCTTTTAGGTCCTCTGTAGAGGTGAAGTCAGGGTGGCTGTCAGCTCTGTCTGCTGGGAGGGTCTGTTGGCTGTTCCCATTTGGAGCCCTCCTGGAGCCTAGACATCCATTGTGTGCACGGATGTTGCCAGTAGAGGGATTGAGTGCACATTCCCTATGGCACACCTGGCAGATGCCTCGGGGACGGGTTCCAAGGCGTTGGCTCTGTCCTGGAGATTCCTGGGAACCCTGCACTTTTTGTGACATGGTGTGGGTGGGAGGGCGCCAGCTGTGGGGTACCGGGTGAAGGACAGCATGGATTCATGGGGGATGGGGGTGGGAGAGTAGTGAGCGGGAGTGTGAGTAATTCGTGAGGCACTAAATGGCAACACTCTTGGTCAGGAAGTCAGTAGGATTAGACCAGGAATGGGGGGTGAGGGGAGTGGCCCTATATGTTCACTTAAGATGCACATTGCTAACTTTTGCTAATTGATATACTTAGAAACAACCTCGCCATTTGGCACACTGATCGCCGTGTTCTCACTGTTAACCAAGGTGGTGTTCTGTTCATCATCCAAAGACGAGTACTGGGCGGCCACTCTCCCCCCAACCCCGGCCAAACAGAGGGTAAACAAACCTCCCCCACACCTCCACTGGAGGGATCCCCTCAACACCGCATCCTCTAACTACTCAACTCCCAACAATCACACTGCACTTTCACTGATATAGAAGCAACGGCCTGATGCAGAAGATTGTCACGACTCTGTAATCTATATATATATATATATATATATATATATATATATATATATATATATATATATATATATATATTATTGTAACCACGAACGAGTGGTATTGATCAATAACTACACTGTACTAGCCAGGGTTCGAACCTATGATGCTTTGACCCGCCTCATGGTGAGCGAAAACACATAACGCCTTAGACCACTGAACCACACAATCCTTAAGAGTAGCGCATTCAGTAAAAATTAAAACATATATATTTTCAGAATTGTGAAATTTCATGTTGTATTTATAAAGAAAGTGCTGTTTCCTGATATCACGGTGTTGAAAGAATTAAATTTACGGTACCGTGAATTTAACAGTTATAGAGAACAGTATTTAAGTCAGGGTACTACAGGATGCAGTATTGTACCAAAATTATACATACATACTGCATACATCAATGAACATCAAGCTTTCGGAAATATACTGTAGATAAGTACAATTGATATGCTTCACATAAGTACTGAAGTCTGTATATATGTACTCTAGACAGTACATGTGTGCTACAGGCTGTAGATATTTACCACCGTCTGTATATATTTACTCAAAGTTCTAGACATATTCTCCAGGCAGTACATATGTACTCAAGGCTGTCGACATGTACTACAGACTGAATATATGCACTCAAGGTTCTATATATATTCTCCAGGTAGTAGATTTGTGCTCAAGGTTGTAGATATGAACTACAGGCAACAGATATGTACTCAAGGATTGTAGACATGCACGATAGACAGTACATATGTACTCATGGTTCTAGATATATTCTCCACGAAGTATATATATATATACTCCAGGATGTAGATATGTGCTCCAGGCAGTAGATGTGTACTCCAGGCTTTAAACATGTACTCCAGGCTTTAGATATGTACTCAAATTTTTAGATATATTCTTCAGGCAGACATTATGTACTCCAGACAGTAAATATGCACACCAAGCAGTAGATATGTACTCCAGACAAAATATATGTACCTCAGGCAGTAGATATGTACTCCAGGCGGTGTATATATACTCCAGGAAGCACATGTATTCCAGGCAGTTGATATGTACTCTAGGCAGTATATTTGTACTCCAGGCAGTAGACATGTGCTCCAGGAAGTATACATGTACTTCATGCAGTATATATACACTCCAGGCGGTAGATATGTACTCTGGGCAGTAGATATGTACCTTAGCCGGTAGATATTTACTCCAGGAGGTATATATGTACTCCAGGAAGTATACATGTACTTCAAGGGGTAGATATATACTCCAGGCAGCATTCATGTACTCCAGGCGGTAGTAATGTACTCCATGCAGTATATATGTATTCCAGGCAGTATACATGTACTCCAAGGGGTAGGTATATACTCCACGCAGTATACATGTACTCCAGGCTGTATATATGTACTCCAGGCGGTATATATGTACTCCAGGCAGTATACATATACTCCAGGCACTATACACGTACTCCAGGCGGTAGTAGATATGTACTCCAGGCGATAGATATGCTTTTTTAAATAATTTTCTTAACCAGGCTACTGATGTCAGCGTCAGAAAAATATCATCATTGCATTTTTAAAATAAAATACATTTGGAAAAAAAATTATATTCGCTAATGAGTTGTCATTCCGCAGGAAAAAAATATGAAAATTTATGAGGGAAAATTTGCTAATTAAAATTCAAGCGATTCAGAAATGGGTTTAATTAATTTTTAAATACTTTAGCATTTATCCACGTGTTATGTTAAATAATAAAGGCAAATGACATGAGACTGGTTTAGAGTTCTTGATCCTAGGAACTGGAGCTACCATTCTTTTTCCTCGAATCAAACGTGATTACCTCCCGCTCCCTCTTTGCGATGTATTCGAATATGCCCTTAGATATAAATAAATAAATAAATAATATATATATATATATATATATATATATATATATATATATATATATATATACGTATATATATATACGTATATATATATATATATATATATATATATATATATATATATATATATATATATATATATATATATATATATTTATTTGTATCTCAGGGCATATTCGTTGATGAGTGCATTTCTCACAACGTAACTACATGGATTGGTGCATATACATAAATAGTGGCAAATATCTCGGTGTATATAGACTGCTTGGTGTTTCTCTCACTGTATATACATAGACTGAGGTATATCTCTCAATGAGATATATATATATATATATATATATATATATATATATATATATATATATATAGGATGGGGTCCACATCTGGTGTAAATTGTGGGACCCATTGCCTCAGAGAAGTGGATAAAAAGGCTTCAAGGAAGAATATTTAGATTTCTTTCTGAAGCCATTTGAATATTCCACTTCCCCTACCACCCCATCTTTTATATACAAACTTTATTTCAAGACAAAATACATTGACACGAATACAATAGGGAGTTAAACAACATAGATAACAACTCAGAGCTACTTGTCAAATACTTCGTCCAGCTCGCCGGCAGTGGGCCGCGTGCCCAGAACGCTGCAGGCGTTTCCCCTCTGGATCGCCACACTGAGTCTCTGAAAGAGGAAGCTGGTCGCCCTGTGGTCCCTGGTTTCTATGATAAGTTTCTCACCCAGCTCTTTGAGAAACTTTAGAGCACACTTGCCCCACGCTCCAAGGGTCTCCAACCCTATTGGGATGAAGTTATAGCAAGGGGAAAAGGCTTTCATATTTGCGAGTCTTCTGGGTCTCCTTGTGGCTGGCATCTCCACCCCGTTCGGCTGCGGAGTATGGCAAGTAAGTGTCTGCCATTGTGGCAGCACAGGTGTAGTCCCAAGCAATCTGCTTACCATCCTTCCAGGGTAGCATAGTGGCTCCATCAGGACGCTTTTGACTTCCATCAGACCTCTGCACTATTGTTTCTCGTTGAGCTGCTCAACGGGCCGTGGCGAGGCTTCTCTTTATGATGTCGTTGACCTCCTCATGTCTAGCATACTTCCCTTCTGATGTGTGACACACGAGACCATGAAGTCCGAATTGATCAGCCGTCGCCCTGCCACAAATACACATATGTTCGGTGAGTATGGGGGCGGCTAGGCGAAGAGCAACAC
The DNA here is from genome assembly GCA_009830355.1 of Cherax destructor. Lineage (NCBI taxonomy): Eukaryota > Metazoa > Arthropoda > Malacostraca > Decapoda > Parastacidae > Cherax > Cherax destructor. The sequence goes on along the minus strand of WNWK01001013.1, from coordinate 183,212 downwards.
CAATCCGAATGGCCTGTGGGTCGAGTCGAGTTCCCAGAGAGGAATTGGGAACAGGTAGAAGGAAATCTCCTGAGTGTGTGCCTTCACCGCTAGGAGACGAGCTTTGTCCTTTCCTGAAGCGTTGGTGAGCATTGTGTTGGCAATTTTTTCCATGATCGGTTTGTACCATTGGGACTGTTTGTGCTCTTTGGGAGGAGCTGGTCTACTGGAGGAGTCTGCCAGGATGTCCCATCGCTCGGCTTCTTCAATGAACCTGGGATCCTGAGCTCCCACCACACCTCTCAAGCGTTCGGGGACAATCTTCTTGACTAATCCACAAGAGGCTAAACACGATGACAGAAATGCAGGTAAAGCTACCTGCGTTGCTTTGCGCACCCCTATACCTCCTAGTCGAACTGGGAGGGTTGCCTACTCCCATTGCCGATCATCTAATGACAGATTCAGTGCCTTAAAGGTTGAGCTCAGGTGTGCGTCATACTCGTTAAGTGTTGGGTTGTCAAAAGAGGGTGCACACCTCAAGAAGTAAGTGAGTCTTGGCATAGTAAGACACCTTGTGAGGAGATACAGGGCATCATGAGCATCAAGATCACTTATTCTCTCCTCCATTCTTTTCAGGTCATTCACTTTGTCCTTGAGGACAGTGTCGATGGCCTGGTGACCCAGCGGTGCTCCCAGGAGGGTACTGTTGGATGGAGTGGTAGGAGTGACTTCTGGGAGGATTGTTCGCACCGCATTAATTATTTCCTGATAGGATGGGGTCAATTTCTGGTGTAAATTGTGGGACCCATAGCCTCGGAGAAGTGGATAAAAAGGCTTCAAGGAAGAATATTAAGATTTCTTTCTGAAGCCATTTGAATATTCCACTTCCCTACCACCCCATATATATATATATATATATATATATATATATATATATATATATATATATATATATATATATATATATATATATATATATATATATATGTGTGTGTGTGTGTGTGTGTGTTAGTTAGTTACCATTTTGTCCTAGGCACATGTCAATTAGACACTAGGCCTGTTGTATATATGTGTGTGTGAATGTGTATGTAAGGAAACACTTCGAAATGTTTCTGCCCCACCGGGAATTGAACCCGGCCCCTCCGTGCGTGAAGCAAGAGCTTTACCCACTAGGCCACCGGTGTGTGTGTGTGTGTGTGTGTGTGTGTGTGTGTGTGTGTGTGTGTGTGTGTATGTGTGTGCGAGAATGGCCTGTACCTCGACATCTTCCCCACACTCCATAGGGTTGGCTATAGCCTGGTGAGGTATTGCATCTGATACGAATACAGCTGTGCCTCTGCGGTGAACGTCCGCATTCATGTGCCGAAAATACCCAGCAAAGCCGGGAAGAATTGAACACAGTCGGGACAGTGAGGGTTTCTTGTACCAAGACAATGTCAACGCCATCCCGAATTACTGCCTTCAACAGAAGGTTTTTTGCCTCTCAGACCATGAATGTTCCATTGTAGGACCTTGAGTTATTATTCCATCGATGTTGTTTCCTGGGCTGGGTACTGGGCCCGGTCCGCTCTGTGAATCTGCAAATTTATTGCATCCACCGTCTCCTCCTCGGTCAGTAAGCACACCCTCTGTTGTTCCATGGAGTTGACTGTGTTGCAGATATTTGTGAATGCCTTGATCAGTACTACGAGACCCTCTCTGGTGAGGGCCTGCGTTGGCGATGGGTTCAAAGCAGTGGATATTACCTGGGCTGTTGCGGTCTGTGGGAGCTGCTGAGGGCTGGATTATTCAATGTGTGCACCGGGACCTGTTGCTGTGTGCCAAGTTGGGTAACAAGCATCTGCTGTTGAGGTGCAAACATAGCCAGGGGAGCTTGCATAACGGCCGTGCAGGGCAGGGAGTGCCTGCGTTGACGCGTTGACTTAATGCCGAGGAATTTCCGACCCTTGAAGCCTCAACCAGACGTCATGGAAAGAAGCCTCCTGCCCCTCTACCTCAATGAAGAAGCTCCAACAGGAACCGGCACCACTGAAGTGGTGCCCGTTCCTGTTGGAGCCGCCTGTTCTTTTTCTTTTTGCTTCATCATTGAGGTAGAGTGGCAGGAGGCTCTATCCATGACGTCTAGTTGAGGCTTTGAGGGTTTTAAATTCCTCAGCATTGAGTTGGGTGGCCTGGTGAGAGTTCTGCAGTATGGCAGTGTTCTCTGCACACATCGTATGCTGAGAGTGTTGCTCTGCCATAGCCTACTGCCAAGTTTCTGGCGTCTTCCAGGCCCATGAAGTCTAGCGAGCCTCTCAGGACATCGAGGGCTCCAGGCATGGTGTTTCTGCCTGCAGTGGAGTGGGTGGCGATGTATTTTTCAGCTTGGTGATATAGTCCTCGTTAGGGTGGCTCTGGGAGCAGACGCATCAGATTAATCTGTTCGGACAGAATGCACCCAGGTATCCGTAATGCTGGCACTTGAAACAGCAAACAGATTGTACCGTGAAGGTCCTGACATCGTACCTGCCCCAAGAACCGAGGTCCAGCCTGGATAGCAGCGGTCCCACATGCCGAATGAAGATTTTACAAATATAGGTGTATTTATGGCCTGAACACCTTGTCGTAATGCGATAACTAATAATGGAAAAATTAAAAGACAACAGAGGATATATGACTTGTATTTCCTTCACCGAAAACGCAAGCTAGTATTTAGAATATGTACACTATTTACACTACGTTCAATAATGTAAGAGCAAGCATCACTGTGGTCAAGAGGCAGAATGCAAACACCATACACGGAGCATCGTGAGAGACCAGCAGCCTAGACAAATCTGCCAAAACTCTTGTCACAAGTGAACTACATTGCATCACAGCTTTGGAGGGCTTTTAAACGACTGGCCGATGAACCAACGTAATGATGTAACGACGGGGCCCCTATTAGATCGTTAAATCCTTACCACCTGGTTTGCTGGTCAGGAGGCATACCTATCTGGGAGTGTGACATACGCCGAATAAAATGTAACATACTCATAGCATGCCCCTATAAAGGCTCTAATAACCAGGATTAGGCATCCTCCATGGGTAGTGTGCCGCCATGGCACTAAACACTAATGGACCGCCTTCCTTTCAACCATCCAGCTCACAGGGTGGTGTCCAACTTAAAATTTCCGTCAGACACAACCTCAGACAGCAGACAGTATGGCTAGCGTAGGTTAAAGACACTTGATGTCCGGAGTAAGTGTCCCCTCACTAAAAAAACAAAATTTAAGGTCAGATTAACAAACATTTTTACATTATGTCCATAAGGGAAAAAAAGAGATTACTACCTACACATGCTCCCTAACACATCCTAACCTACATACGAGATAAAGCGTCCTCCAGAATATTGTCTTTTCTGGCTGTGTGGCTTATAAACAGGTTGTAAGGTTGCCTCTTGGCAATCTGAGGTCCAACAAAATTTATTCTTATGACTGGTAAGTGAGGTTAGGGGACCTACTACATTCTTTGGAACCTATCATTCCAAAGAATCTTTGCAGAGTTTTCTTATCGTGAGGTACAAGATAATTTTATACCTAAAACTTTAGCAAATTTTGGGGCAACTTTACCACTACCTACTTTATGGCCCAAAAAAGTAATAGTGGACTGGCCAAAAGATGATTTACTCAGGTTAACTGTTAGTTAAAAGTTGCTGAACCTCTCAAAAAGAGCCTTAAGACGGGAAACGTTAATTCTTCGTATCAGAAACTAATATAATGTCCAGATAAGCTGTCGTGCCTTCAAGTCATTTAATAGCCTGATGGATCAGATTTTGAAACGTGGCAGGCAAGTTCCCCATTCCGAATGGGGTCACGCCATATTGCCAATGATCTCCTGGAATTATGAAGGCACATATCTCCTTCGGTTTATTTGTTGAAGGTACCTGACAGTAACGTTCATATCTGCTATATCATCCAAACGGTAAGAGGGTAAGTATCAGGTACTGTGATTTCATTCACCTTATGATAGTCGGTACACATCCGGACTCCTCTATCAGGCTTCTTAACAAGGATGCACGGTGAAGGCCATGGACTCCTCCTCCTCCTCCTCCACCAATCCATGTTCTAACAGAAATACCACCTACAGCTGGAGTAGCCTCTGTTATAGATGCATGAAAAACCTCTTTTCATGCATCTATCTATTCCTTTATGTCCTAAAAGATGTTTGAGCCTATTGTTCATCTATTTTGGGTTATTTCTATTCGATTGTATTTATTTATGTGGAATAAATGTTCTTTGGGCAGCATGTATAGTGTTTGGAAAACTGTCGTATTGATAACTCTGTTTGTTATCCTTTCCCACAGATGATAGGTGTTCTCTAAGCCCATTGCTATCTGCTAAGAAAATATCGGACCGTTACCGAGTTATCCATACTATCATACTTCCATTCAGTGTTAAAGGTAATTGATTTGTGGTCGCTTTCGCCAAGTTCCTCTGTAATTTCAAAATTAATGACAAGGCTTTCCTTGTTTAAAAGAATCAAGTCAAGCAGGTTATTTTCCCTTGTAAGTTCTGTAACAAACTTCTTTAAAAAACACTCCTGAACTACCTCTAAGAAGTCGTTAGACTCCAAATTCCCAGGCAATAAATTCTAATCAATCTGACTAAAGTTAAAATCCCATAGAATTATTACGTTTTCGTGCCTTGAGGACTTAACCATTTCCTCCCAAAGTTCTCTCCCTTGGTCCCTATCCAAGTTTTGGGGACGGCATATTACGCCTAAAATAAATTTTGCATGCCCCTCTGAAAATTCTACCCACACTCTTTATATGTTATTTAAGACTTTATACCGGTTTTTATACAACATTTTAAGTGAAATGCCACCCCACCTCCATTTCCGATGCTTCTACCTATGTGGAACAATTTAAAACCCTGAATGTGACATTCAGCAAGCATGTCCTGATTTTGTATAATAAACCACGTCTCAATTATGGCAAATACATCAATTTTACCCGCACTTGCAACTAATCTCATTTCATTCATCTTATTTCCAGCACTACCACTATTTGTATAATATCAATTTAGAATCCCTCTCTTCTGTTTTTCCTTCCTTGTCATTTCTGTTCTTCCAACATTCCAGTTACTATCCTTATCACCTAGTGCCACTGGCTTTCCAATATTCTCCAATAACTCTACCTCATTCTGCCTATAAATGGTTTCCCTAAACCTCACACTATCATACACTGAGAATTCATTGCTTTCCCACAAAATCCCATACCACTATTTCTAGTTTAAAGACCTAACAGCTCCCTCAGCTGCACTGGCTAGTGCCCCTACCCACCCCAGGCCTAGATAAGTGAACCCCCATCCCTGGCATACTTGTCATTTCTGCCGTAGAAGAGGTCCCAGTTGTCTATGAATATTATTGCATTTTCCTTACAGTGTTTATCCTGTGATATCTCCCACGACTGCTTCACCTCACCTATCTACAGTATATAAGCAACTTCTATGTGCATTTGTTGTACTCCTGCCGGGTCACCATTTGGAGAAGACCCGGGCCGGATGTACCGGCGAACATACAACAACATTTGTTGTATTATTTTGAAGACTGGTGGACTGATTACATCGACTCCAGGCTGAGGGACTGATTACCTCAAACTCCTTCTGATCTTCACCATTCGTTTTTCTATAGGACTTATGAAGCCACTGTATGGCGAAACATTTCCTTAGTAAATATACCCAAGTGTTGTACATGTGTCTAATTTATCTACTTGTCGGTTTTCTAAACCATTTATCTACACAGTATATATATACAGTGTATATATTATATACATAGTGGCAGCAGTGAGGTGGTAACCATCGAGGTGGTGGTGGTAGTAGTAGTAGTAGTGGTAGTAGCAGCAGCTGCAGTAGTAGTAGTAGTAGTAGTAGCAGCAGCAGCAGTTGTAGAATTGTGGTGAGATAGGTTGAGTTTGAGAAGGACCTGTCAATATTATGCTACAACGGTCTCCAGACTGGTTAATATCCTGCTGATTAGCAATTTAGATGTAGTATAACTTCCGGAATCTTAATAACAATGGGGCCCATGCTAACCTCTCTATGGTGTAAAGAAATTTACTTAGTTGGATGAATCTTATTAGAGGCAGCTGGTCCAGTGGTCAACGCACTTGCCTGTGATTCTTTTTGGACTCACTTGCCAAGGGTTCAAATCCCACCCGTTCCCTGATTTGACTCAAAGACATATTTGAAGCGCTGATTAAGTTATATGTTGAAACATTAGAATGAAACAGCGAGAAAGACTTTCATTCCTTCGTCATCAATCTCTCTCACTCACTGTCTTATTCTTTCTTTAATTCAATATTAAACTTACTATCTCCCTCCTTCACTCTTCTCATCCCTAATTCCTTTCTAACTCATGCCTTTTTTTACCCCTTTCTCCCTCACTTTCTTCTTCCTTGACTTTCTCACTTCCCGTACTGTTTCCCTTGCTGACCTTCTTCCTACCTCACTCCCCTTTCCCGGTGTCCTTCACCCAGTTCCTTCATTACTCTCTCCCTTACTGTGTCCTTCTTTCACCCTCTTCCTACCTCATTCCTTCCTTTCTTCTTCACTAATTTCTTCCCGTCTCCAGCATCCACCCTACTTTACTACTTTCACCGTCACCCCACTGGTAGTAAGTCTCTTTCTGGGGCGGTAATCTTCCTCCCCCTGGCGATTATATGATAACTTACTACAGTGGCGATTATAGGATAGTTAGCTCCCCATACTGGCGATTATATTATAGATCCCATACTGGCGATTATATGATAGCTCCCGACACTGGCGATTATAGGAAAACTTACCACAGTTGCGATTATAGGATAACTTACCTCAGTGGCGATTATATGATAGTTAGCTCCTCATACTGGCGATTATATTATAGATCCCATACTGGCGATTATAGGATTACTTACCACAGTGGCGATTATAAGATAGCTCCCCATACTGGCGATTATATCATAGCTCCCATACTGGCGATTATATAGCTCCCCACACTGGCGATTATAAGATAGCTCACCAAACTAGCGATTATATGATAGTCATCTCCCCACACTGGCGATTATAGGATAGCTCACCACACTAGCGATTATATGATAGTCATCTCCCCACACTGGCGATTATATGATAGTTAGCTCCCCACACTGGTGATGTATGAGTGGGGAGGCTGGGTTTAAGTAGCTGTGACTAAATGGTTTAGAAAAACCGACGAAGTTGATAAATGAGACACTTGTGCAATATCTGGTATCATCATTCTGGAAAAGTCTCGCCAGCCAGTGGCTTCTTCACACCACGTTTCCCCTCCAGCCAGTGGCTTCTTCTCTCTCCATCCAGTGGCTTCTTCTCTCTCCAGCCAGTGGCTTCATCTCTCTCCAGCCAGTGGCTTCTTCACTCCACGTTTCCCCTCCAGCCAGTGGCTTCTTCACTCCACGTTTCTCCTCCAGCCAGTGGCTTCTTCACTCCACGTTTCCCCTCCAGCCAGTGGCTTCTTCACTCCACGTTTCTCCTCCAGCCAGTGGCTTCTTCACTCCACGTTTCTCCTCCAGTTAGTGGCTTTTTCACTTCACGTTTCTCCTCCAGCCAGTGGCTTCTTCACTCCACGTTTCTCCTCCAACCAGTGGCTTCTTCACTCCACGTTTCTCCTCACTGGGCTGAGGAAGCCACTGGCTGGCGAAGCGTTTCCAAAATAAAGATACCGAAACGTTGTTCATTTATCAGTACCTGAAGCACTAAGGCATATTCTTGAGTGTCTTTTTGAAAGGGTTGGACAAATAGGTGCGTGGAAATTTTTGGTTTCGAGGAGAACTTGCCAAGTATGGGCCAGTAGGTCTGCTGGAGTGTTCCTCTGTTTTTATCTTCTTACGATTATTTGATAGATTAACTCCCCACAGTCTAGCTGGATGGTGATGGAAAAGACACATTGTAGCAAGTAAGATAACCAAGGACACATGTGTAGCAAGTAAGATAACCAAGGACACATGTCTAGTAAATAAGATAACCAAGGACACATGTGTAGCAAATAAGATAACAAAGTGTTGCACATGTGTCTTACTCATCAGAGATAGACGGCTCCTGTCTCTCGCTCCTTGTTTATAGTTATGTTAGAAACTGCATCATGTTTCTCACTGCCAGGCACAGACATGATTGTGACTGCTGTCTTGGATTCTTATAGTCAATTCTGGACAACCAGACTGTTTCTGTCAGCCAATTATTCGTTACTGTTTGAGACAAAAATGTGGAAGAAGATAAAGTATGGTATAAACCCTGGTTATTGATGACGACAAATTGTTGTACATGAATGTTATACAGTACCGATATGAAAATTAGACACATATACAACATCTGGGTATTCTTATTGTAGACGTTTCACCATGAGGCCTGGTAACAGGCCGAGCCGCGGGGGCGTTGACCCCCGAAACCCTCCCTGGATGGTCACCCATCCAAACACTAACCTAGGACAACATCACTTAACTTTGCTGAAATATTTACCTTTACATTACAGTAATTATAATTGTCTCAGCTTGTCACTACGAACCGTTAAATTACTGAGGAAAATGTGTTTCAGTTTTCTTGGACCATTATTATGTCGAGGTTTATTATGATCCAGGAGAACCCCAAACTTACACTGGGTTTTGATAAATAATTTTTAATCAACTTTTGAAAGACTTAAGCGTTTGTAATTACTAGAAAAACTTTAACAGATAAACAAGTCAGGGTCTTAACCAAGAGTATTCCTGGCAGTATTTTGTATGTCGTTATCATATCTCCCCTAACCCTCCGGTTCTCCAGAATCGTCAGGCCGATTTTCCTTAACCTGACTTCGTAGGACATTCCCCTTAGCTCTGGAACTAGTCTTGTCGCATACCTTTGCACTTTCTCTAATTTCTTGACGACCATGACCAGGTGTGGGTTCCAAACTGGTGCTGCATATTCCAGTATGGGCCTGACGTACATGGTGTACAGAGTCTTCAACGATTCCTTACTGAGGTATCGGAACACTATTCTCAGGTTTGCAGGGCACCATATGCTGCAGCAGTTATCTGGTTGATGTGCGCCTCAGGAGATGTGCTCGGTATTATACTCACCTCGAGATTCTTTTCCTTGAGTGAGGTTTGCAGTCTTTGGCCACCTAGCCTATACTATGTCTGCGGTCTTCTTTGCCCTTCCCAGATCTTCATTACTTTACATTTGGCGGGGTTACATTCGAGGAGCCAGTTGCTGGACCAGTCTTCCAACCTGTCCAAGTCTCATTAACTTCTGAGTCTATCCCTTCCGTCTTGTCGTTCGCATATACCAAAAATAGCACTGGTCCTGTGGAACCCCGCTCGTCACAGGCGCCCACTCTGACACCTCGTCACGTAACATGACTCGTTGTTGCCTCCCTGTCAGGTATTATCTGATCCATGGCAGTGCCCTTCCTGTTATGTGTGCCTGATCCTCTAGCTTTTGCACTAATCTCTTGAGGAACAGTGTCGAATGCTTTCTTGCAATCCAAGAAAATGCATTCAACCCATCCCTCACTCTCGTGTCTTACTTCCGTTACCTTGTTATAAAACTCCAGTAGGTTTGTGACACAGGATTTTCCTTCCCTGAATCCGTGCTGGTTGTCGTTTATAAGCTTGTTCCGTTCTAGGTACTCCATTACTCTCCTCCTGATAATCTTCTCCTTTACTTTGCATACTATACACGTCAGTGACACTGGTCTGTAGTTTAGTGCCTTGTGTCTGTCTTCTTTTCTAAAAATGTAGACTACATTTGCCGTCTTCCATACCTCAGGTAGTTGCTCATTTCCAATGGATGTGTTTAAAATTTTTGTAAGTAGCACACACAGCGTCTCTGCTTCCTCTCTAAGGACCCACGGAGAGATATTATCCGGACGCACTGCCATTGAGGTATCAATTAACAAAAAAGGCACAATACCGTGGCTGGAACAATACACACACAACCCGCACATATAAAAGAGAGGAGCTTACGACGACGTTTCGGCCGACTTGGACCATTTACAAAGTCACTGTGACTTTGTAAATGGTCCAAGTCGGGCCGAAACGTCGTCGTAAGCTCCTCTCTTTTATTCTTTTATATGTGCGGGTTGTGTGTGTATTGAGGTATCAAGTTCACTTAGCAGCTTCACCTCCTCCTCGGCTGTGTGAATTTCATTCAGCACTTGTGTTGAAATACCCCGTATTCTGACTTCCCAGAGTCCTTTCTGTCTCCACTGTAAATACTTCCTTAAATCTCATGTTGAACTCCTCACATACTTCTTTCCTGCTTGCTGTGAGCTCCCCACCTTCTTTCTTCAGCCTGATTAGCTGGTCCTTGACTGTTGTCTTCCTCCTGATGTGGCTATACAACAATTTCGGGTCAGACTTGACTTTCGATGCTATTTCGCTTTCGTACTGTCACTGGGCCTCCCTCCTTATCTGTGCATACTCGTTTCTGGCTCTTCGACTAATCTCTATATTTTCCTGAGTCCTTTGTCTCCTGAACTTTTTCCATTCTCTAGGACACTTGGTTTTTGACTCCCTACACCTTTGGGTAAACCAAGGGCTCGTTCTGGTCTTCCCATTATTTATGTTGCCTTTGGAAACAAACCTTTCTTCTGCCTCTTTGCATTTTGTTGTTACGTAGTCCATCATTTCGTTTACTGATTTTTCTATCAGTTCTCTTTCCCACTGAACCTCCTGCAAGAAGTTCCTCATGCCTGTGTAGTCCCCCCTTTTGAAGTTTGGCTTTTCCCATTGTACTCCTGTTACTCTCTCCACTTGTAGCTCTACTAAGTATTCTAAGCTCAGAACCACGTGATCACTAGCTCCAAGGGGCCTTTCATATGTGATGCCCTCGATGTCCGAGCTACTCAGGGTGAATACAAGGTCCAATCTTGCTGGTTCATCCTCACCTCTCTCTCTCTCTGGTAGTGATGCGTGAGATTCTCCAGTACCACATCCATCATCTTGGCTCACCAAGTTTCGGAAACCCCATGTTGCTCCTGGTTTTCCCAGTCAATCTCCTTGTGATTGAAATTACCCATAACTAGTAACTTTGCGCTACCCGTGTGAGTTCTTCTGGCCACTTCAGCTACTGTATCCACCATGGTTCTGTTACTCTCTTCATATTCTTCTCTTGGCCTCCTGCAGTTATGTGGTGGGTTGTACATCACTGCAATGACTACCGTATGTCCCCCAGACCGAATTGTACCTACTATGTAGTCACTTTCGCCCATTTCGTCCATTCCTTCCATTTCCTCAAATCCCCATCGGTTTTTAATGTGCAGTGCAACTCCTCCTCCCCCTCTGCTCCCTCTATCTTTCCTGAGGATCTGATATCCAGCTGGAAAGATTGCGTCTATTATCATCCCGGTGAGTTTCGAATCACAGCTCCTGGCCCTACTTCTTCGCTTCGTGTGTGTCGCTTCGTGTGTGTTGAGGATACCACTATCGATCCGACCAGCTGTCTCAGTAACTAACGCCAACAAACAGGGCGGTGGATCGAGACTGCACCATCCCTGGCACTAACCACCCACACGGGATTGACGCTTCCATATTTTCACTTTTTTCTTCTTCCTCCCTTCCATCTCACAATTACTTTCCTCCTTTGAAGTAGATATAAGAAGACATAATTAGTTCTTCTCTGACTTCCTCCCTTCATTAACTTCCAATTAATTAATTAGCGAGAAGCTTTTGTCACTCCGCAACATATTTGTAACTTAAAAATATTGAATGAGTTATAACACAGTAGGGTGAGCTGTGTGACGTGTTATAACACAGCAGAGTACAGTGTATGAAGTGTTATAACACAGCAGAGTGAGTTGTGTGATGAGTTATAACACAGCAGAGTGAGTTGTGTGATGAGTTATAACACAACAGAGTGGACTGTATTGTGTTATAACACAGCTGAGTTGTGTGATGAGTTATAACACAGCAGAGTGATTTGTGATGAGTTATAACACAGCAGAGTGGACTGTGTGGTGTTATAACACGGCAGAGTGGACTGTGTGGTGTTATAACACAGCAGAGTGGACTGTGAGGTGTTAGAACTTCGAGATGTGTTGTATTTCGCCACCTTCGTTAGTGACAAATGTTGCAATGTCAGAGAGGACAGTGTGTTAGAACACAACACAGAGGACAGTGAGTGTGTTAGAACACAACACACAGGACAGCGAGGTGTGTTAGAATACAGCACAGAGGACAATGAGGTGTGTTAGAACACAACACAGAGGACAGTGAAGTGTGTTAGAACACAACACAGAGGACAGTGAAGTGTGTTAGAACACAACGCAGAGGACATGAGGAGTGTTAGAACACAACACAGAGGACAGTGAGTGTGTTAGAACACAACACAAGGATAAATGTTAACACAACAGAGGACTGATGTGTTATAACACAGCTGAGTTGTGTGATGAGTTATAACACAGCAGAGTGATTTGTGATGAGTTATAACACAGCAGAGTGGACTGTGTGATGTTATAACACGGCAGAGTGGACTGTGTGGTGTTATAACACAGCAGAGTGGACTGTGAGGTGTTAGAACTTCGAGATGTGTTGTATTTCGCCACCTTCGTTAGTGACAAATGTTGCAATGTCAGAGAGGACAGTGTGTTAGAACACAACACAGAGGACAGTGAGGTGTGTTAGAACACAACACACAGGACAGCGAGGTGTGTTAGAATACAGCACAGAGGACAATGAGGTGTGTTAGAACACAACACAGAGGACAGTGAAGTGTGTTAGAACACAACACAGAGGACAGTGAAGTGTGTTAGAACACAACGCAGAGGACACTGAGGAGTGTTAGAACACAACACACAGGACAGTGAGGTGTGTTAGAACACAACACACAGGTTATAAACGATATTGTCATTCCGACAAACTGTTGAAATGGAAACCCATGTACAGTTCAGGATATTTATTTAAGGAAACGTTTCGCCAAGAAGGGCGAAAAGAGTGGATCGATAACAAAAGACAATGAACTCTGGAGGGAAAGAAAATGGGAAGAGGAGAGTGAGAGGTCGATGGTTATCCAAGGCAGGTTGAAGGAACGACAGCTGATTAGGTAGTGGCAACAGATGCAAGGGAGATTCATAACGTCATCTAACAGAAAAATGTCGAGGCTGAGGTGAGATGGAATTTTTTTCAGAGACTTGTGAAGAACTAAAGGGAAAAATACGACTGATCACACAGTCTGTTGCACCAGATATGGCAAGAAATGGAATTTTAAGGCAGAAACAATTGTTGCAAGGGACTGAGAGGAATCATCAGGTGTTCCTTGAAAAGGACAGAACAATACAAGAGAGGGCACAACTAAGGAAGAAATAATAAACCGTTGAAGACTCGGAAGGAGAGCTAATGAATGCAATTTTAGGCACAGAAACTCGGCATCCAGAAGACACCACGCTCAGCCCTGCCATTTCGAGACTCACAGTCCACAAAAGACTCAGATCAAATTAATTCCTCAATCCCGAGCCCCCCACCTTCTCAACTCAAACACAATAACTCAAAACGAACCATATTATCCCCCATCCTTCCTACCTACATGACTACTCCTAACCACTACCCGTTCAGAATCCTTTTTCACTCCCCTATCTCAACCCGCATCCCACACTCCATTTGTTCCCCGCTATCCCCATCCTTCCTCGCACTCACGGTCTCACCTCCCTTCCAGTGAAGTGTTCATCCCAACAACTACCCCATACCCTTCACACCTATCCTCTCTTCCCCCCTTTACCCACACCTGCACTGACACACAACAAGAACCAGAAAAGGATCCTGGAAACCCAAGCACAATAACGAAAAGGAATCTGACAGCATTGTATACAAATGCAGATGTGATAAATAAGAGTGAAGAAAGGAGGAAGCAGAGAGCGGAGGTATACCAGAGAATGTAGCAACAACAGAGACCTAGCAAACGAAAGTCATAACAAATGTGGTATTCCAAGGATACCAAATAATGGGAAAGGACAGAGGAAACAGAGTAAGTGGAGGAGTAGCCTCGCTGATCAGGAACCAATCAATCATTGAGGAGGTAAGTGGAATGAAAAGAGTGAAGTTGAATGAATACATAATAGGAACCCAAGGTGATTAAACAGTAACGTATAACCCACCACTAAACAGTGGGAGATCAGCACAGGAATAGGATGGCAACAACAGAGCAATGGTAGACACGATAGCAAAAGTGCATAGAAGAGCCCACAAGAGCAATGAAAAATTACCGATCATGGGAGACTTTAGTCTATAGAAAATTGGCTGGGAGAGTGTTGAGCTACATGGGGGACCAAATATAGCAAAGTTGCTGGAAGTGACAATAAGAAAACCTCATGAGTCAGCATGATGGAAACAAAATTAGGTCGAGAGGAGGCAAGGAACCAGGGAGGCTGGACCTTGTGTTTACCCTAAGTGATTCTGATATGGAAGATATCGAATATCAAAGGCACCTTGGCTGAGCTTCGAATAACTTGTGGAAGTGAATGTGGAAAAAAATACAGAGCACGAAGGAAGGGACAGACCTGAAATCTAAAGAGGGGACTTCGATAACAGTTAATAAGTTGATTGCCGTTGGAGAGACAAAGGAGAACTACATACACGGAAGTATATGCAGCACAGACAAGGATACAGTGAACCATGGTTCACCAAGGGGGCAAAATCTAAAAGCAGAAAACAAAGATCATCGGAGAATAGAAAAGCAACCAGAAGGCTAAGGAAGGAAGGTTAACCACAATTTGAGAATGATAGCATAAAAAAATGTCAGAGGCCGCTACAGTGAAAAGCTCTGTCCCACAAGGTACAGTAGTCAAACCACGGTACGGGTGGGGATTGAACTCGCGGCAAGTGACTCTTAAAACTTCAGGCTAGCCAATGGGCTTAATTGGATTAATCTTATTGTAGCCATCTGGCCCATTGGCTTACGCGCAGGCCTGGAGTTTTACGACACACTTGCCACAAGTTCAATCCCCACCCGTACCGTGGTTTCTTTGCAATCCTCTCATTACGATGCCACATATAAGCTGAATAATATAGATCTTATTACTTGTAATTGCGAGAAGGATTTAGGAGTTCTGGTTAGTAGTAATCTGAAGCCTAGACAACAGTGCATAAGTGTTCGCAATAAAGCTAACAGAATCCTTGGCTTCATATCAAGAAGTATAAATAACAGAAGTCCTCAGGTTGTTCTTCAACTCTATATATCTTTGGTTAGGCCTCATTTAGATTATGCTGCACAGTTCTGGTCACCGTATTACAGAATGGATATAAATGCACTGGAAAACGTACAGAGGAGGATGACAAAGTTGATCCCATGTATCAGAAATCTTCCCTATGAGGATAGACTGAGGGCCCTGAATCTGCACTCTCTAGAAAGGCGTAGAATTAGGGGGATATGATTGAGGTGTACAAATGGAAAACAGGAATAAACAAAGGGGATGTAAATAGCGTGCTGAAAATATCCAACCAAGACAGGACTCGCAGCAATGGTTTCAAGTTGGAAAAGTTCAGATTCAGGAAGGATATAGGAAAGCACTGGTTTGGTAATAGAGTTGTGGATGAGTGGAACAAACTCCCGAGTACCGTCATAGATGCTAAGACGTTGTGTAGTTTTAAAAATAGGTTAGATAAATACATGAGTGGGTGTGGATGGGTGTGAGCTTGTACTAGGTCAGATGCAGTGCTCCTTCCTTAAGTGAATGTAACCTGACCTGTACTAATTCCTTAAGTGGAAGTGACCTGACCAGGTGGTCGGCTGGACAATTATATGAGTGGGTGCGGTTGGGTGTGAATTGGTCCTGACTAGGTTGTGCTACTAGGTCAGATGCAGTGCTCCTTCCTTAAGTGAATGTAACCTGACCTGGCTGGGTCGGGGCATTGGCTTAAGCCGTTGGAGATTTGGACCTGCCTCGCATGGGCCAGTAGGCCTGCTGCAGTGTTCCTTCTTTCTTATGTTCTTATGTTCTTATGACAGTGTCCTCCATCGGACACCGCAAGTCTCCATCAAACATCAACCAAATCTTTAAATTCGCCGCAGAAAAGAATATGAAGTTCAATGAAGACAAATTTCAATTACTCTGCTATAGGAAACTCGAGGAAATTAAAACTGAATCGGAATATAAAACAAATTCCAATCACACAATAGAGAGAAAAACTAATGTGAATAATCTGGGAGTGATAATGTCATAGCATCTCGCTTTCAAAGATCACAACAATGTATCTACCACATCTGCTAAGAAAATTATAGGACGGATAATGAGAACCTTCAAAACTAGGGATGCCAATCCCAAGTCTCTTGTTCTCCCTAGGCTGGAATATTGCTGTACACTACCGGCTCCTCTCAAGGCAGGCAAAATTGCAGACCTGGAGAATATACAGAAAACTTTCACGGCTCATATAAGTACAATAAAGCACTTAAATCACTGTGAATGGTTGAAGTCCCTTGATTTGTGCTCCCTGGAACGCAGGCGAGAAAGATACATGATAATATACACTTGGAACATCCTAGATGGATTAGTCCCGAATCTCTACACGAAAATCTCTCTCTACGAAAGCAAAAGACTTGGTAGGAAATGCAACATCCCCCTAGTGAAAAGCAGGGGCGCCACGAGTACGCAAAGAGACAACACAATAAGTGGTCAGGGGACCAAGACTCTTCAACTGCCTCCAAGCATACATAAGGGGGATTACCAATAGAACCCTGGCTGTCTTCAAGAGGGTGCTGGACAGGCACCTTAAGTCAGTTCCTGACCAGCCGGGCTGTGGCTCGACGTCAGTTTACGTGTGGCCAGCAGTAACAGCCTGGTTGATCAGACCTTGATCCACCGCGTGGCCTGGTCACGGACGGGTAGTGGAGTATCTGAAAAGGAGCAGATTTGTAACCAACAGCCAGCACGATTTTCGAGATGATAAATCCTGTGTAACAAATTTGCTAGAGTTATATGACGTAACGAAATTTAGGCAGGAGGGAGAGCGAGATGCGTGGGGTATATAATTTGTATCAGTAAGATGGCATTTGATACAATGACTCAAAAGAAACTGGTTCAAAAGCTAGAAGAGCTGCATCAAGAAAAACTTAACAGGAAGGAAAAAAATGAGCTATTATTCAGAAGGTGTCAGAATGGACTAGTGTGAGGACTTGGACCAGTAATGTTTCGTGTGTATGTCACCGACATGAAAGAGGAAATTGAGTAAGAGGTGTCTCTGTTTTAATAGGATGTGAAACTAATGAGGAGAATGCAAAAAGGAATAGCCCAGAAAATACTACAAATGGGAAGAAGGATTGAGTTGATAAGTGGCTAGAAGAATTTAACCCCAGAAAATGCAATGTTATTAAAATCTGGGAAGGGCAAAAACGGTCAGAAACAGAGTACAAGCTCTTGCTGCAACCCTCCTTAAGAGAGAAGGACCTTGGGGTGAGCATAGTTCAAACATTTTTGCCAGAAGAACACATCTGAATAACCAATGAAGCAAACGCAAGGCTTGCAAAAAAGTTGCTTTTAAAAATCCCGACGAGAAGGCATTCACGACGCTTTATGCGGCATATGTCAGGTCCATTTTAGAGTACCCAGCGCCAGTATGGATCCCGCGCCTGACGAAGCATGTTTAGAAGTTGGAAAAATTGCAAAGATTTGCTGTGAAATAATTTTAGAAGCTTAGTAGTGCGAGCTATGAAGAAAGGCTAGAACAGCAAAGCCAAAACACATTAGAAGACAGACGAACCAAAGGTGACATGATTACGGGAGTACAAAATACTGAGAGAAATGGACAGGTGGACAGTACAAGCTTATTTGAGAGGAGGATCTGAGGTATACAAGGGCAGAGGTGGAGGTTAAAACCAGAAAAAACACAGGGATGTTAGGAAACACTTCTTGAGCCTTTAAGTGGTCTAGAAATGGTAGGAGTGGAAGCGGAATCCATTCATAGTTTTAAGAATAGGTACGATAGGGCTAAAATAGCCGAAAGATAGTGAACGCAGTAGCTGTCAGCGGAGAGGTGGAGGCCAGGATAGAGGCACAACCTCTGTAACAAGAATTAGGTAAATCCCACCTAATTAGGTGGGGAAAATACACACACACACACACACACACACACACAAAGTGCGAACGAAGTCATGAACATTGGGGAAGGGCAAAGAAGACCGCAGACGGAGTACAGTCTAGGGAGCCAGATGCTACAAACCTAACTCAAGGAAAAGGATCTTGGGGTGAGTATAACACCGGGAACATCTGAGGCGCACATTAACCAAATAACTGCTGCAGCATATGGGCGCCTAGCAAACCTAAGAATAGCATTCCGACATCTCAATAAGGAATCGTTCAGAACCCTGTACACAATGTATGTCAGGCCTATAATGGAGTATGCAGCACCAGTTTGGAACCCACACCTAGCCAAGCATGTTAGGGAATTAGAGAAAGTGCAAAGGTTTTCAACAAGACTAGTCCCGGAGCAAAGGGGCATGTCCTACGAGGAGAGGTTAAGGAAAATCGACCTGACGACAATGGAGGACAGGAGAGATAGAGGGGATATAATAACGTCATGTAAAATAATGAGAAGAATTGACAAGGTGGACAAAGACAGGATGTTCCAGAGAAGTGACTTAGCAACAAGGGGTCACAATTGGAAGTTGAAGACTCAGATGAATCACAGGGATGGTAGGAAGTATTTCTTCAGTCACAGAGTTGTCAGGAAGTGGAATAGTCTGGGAAGTGAAGTAGGGGAGGCAGGATCCATACATAGCTTTAAGAAGAGGTATGATAATGCTCATGGAGCAGAAAGAGTGACTTAGTAGCGACCAGTGAAGAGATGGGGCCAGGAACTGTGACTCGACTCCTGCAACCTCAACTACGTAGGTGAGTACAACTAGGTGAGTACACACACACACACACACACACACACACACACACACACACACAGGAGCTATGACTCGACTCCTGCAACCACAACTAGGTGAGTACACACAAACACACCACAATGCCCCGATGGCATGGTGGCTAGAGCTCTTGCTTCACGCACGGAGGGCCCGGGTTCAATTCCCGGTGGGGCCGAAACATTTCGAAGTGTTTCGTTACACACACACACACACACATACATACAACAGGCCTAGTGTCTAATCGACATGTGCCTAGGACAAAATGGTAACTAACAATGGATCTGAGAATTGACTACTGCAAACACATATAGTGAGTACATACAAGCCAAGTGTCTTTTGACAACTAGTAGCAAACACATTCTCTCTCGCTTTCGCTCTCTTTCTCTCTCTGTCTCCCTCTCCATGTTACGAAGATATTTTCTTGCCTAAAGCGACCCTATTGTTGAGGAAAGGCAGTAGCAGACTCTGCATGTACCAAGCTCACGATATATTCTCTTGCTCGTCTCTCTCAGGGAGCCAGACATCACTCGTTCTCCTTCCTTGGCCTCTCAGGTTTCCTCTCACTAAGTGTCTGCATACAAAGGCCCTTGATTCAAGTAGTCCTTTACGTATCTTTGAAATGCGATGCTTTTGGCAAAACGGAATCTCCAGCAGAGGGTTGCTTCAACAAAACGCGTTTCCTTTCAAAACACAGGCAAAAAAAATTCACGCAAGAAGAACTCTTCTTTTAGTGTAATGTTTAGCTTGTGCTCTGGAAAGGAATGAGTCTTTATAGCAGCGCTTCTATAAGAAACAACCATGAGATTTTTTTTTCACTAGAAATCTTGCTGCTAGTGAAATACCCCATACTTAAGAGCTTTCTTGTCTTTACAGTTGTAGTTTTCTAGTCTCTAGTAGTCTAGTAAATGATCTTCCAGCCCTATGTTAATCTTGCAGCCTAGCGGTGAGGGATATCCAGCTCCCTATCAGGGGTCTTGCAGCCCAGTGTTGTTGGTTTTCCAACACCATATTGATAGTCTTCCAGCGATATAGTGATGATCTTCCAGCATCGTGTCTTCCAGCATCATCATGATATTCCATCATAATGTTAATGGTCTTCCAGCCAAGTGTTAAAGGAAAGTGCAGGCCCCTGTTGTTGGTTTTCCAACACTGCGTTTTTAGCTTTCCTGCCAAGTGCTAACATTCTTCTCTTACACTACAAAGAGCCTAAGCTCATTCATTTCAAAGACGACCTTAACACTCACCATCCATTCAGATATACTCTTGGACATGAAAACAACTATTCCCTACCTTTTCTTCACATCCTAATTTTCAAAATGACCCAAAATCTGAAAACCTACCAAATAGAAAGATCCCATCCTCTTCTAATTCCACAAGGATATTAGAACTGAGAAAGGACTTTCTAAGACTTTTTCTCGTAGAATCTAAAGTATTGCAGTAATAATTTCCATGTTGATGAATCCCATAACATCTCAGAGAACTTCTCCTAAGTGAATTTCACCAACACTTCATGCACGATTCCAAAAGAAAGGCCATCAATAATTTCAATACTCCCAAAGCTGAGAAACAGCACCAAATTTATCTTCCATCTTGATTCCGGAGTTCCTGGCAATACTTTCGAACAGCTCAACAAGACTATCAAACCATCATGGGTTCCTTTACTCCTAAAGACCTCGACATGACCTATAGCAACTATTCCAACTATGGAAAATGGAAGAAAGGGAAACTGCACTGTTCCCGCAGCACTTGCCACAAGGCCTATGTGGGTGAGACAGCAAGGGATTTGGATACACATACTAGGGAACATAGTTTTTTTTTTTTTTTTTCAACAAGTCGGCCGTCTCCCACCGAGGCAGGGTGACCCAAAAAGAAAGAAAATCCCCAAAAAGAAAATACTTTCATCATCATTCAACACTATCACCACACACATACATAATCACTGTCTTTGAAGAGGAGCTCAGATACGACAACTGAGAATAGTCCCTCCCAACTGTCACTATCCCAGACCCCTCCTTTAAAGTGCAGGCATTGTACTTCCCATTTCCAGGACTCAAGTCCAACTAAATCAATTAACTGGTTTCCCTGAATCCCTTCACACAATGTTACCCTGCTCACACTCCAACAGATCGTCATGTCCCAAAAACCATTCGTCTCCATTCACTCCTATCTAACACGCTCACACATGCTTGCTGGAAGTCCAAGCCCCTCGCCCACAATACCTCCTTTACCCCTTCCCTCCAACCTTTTCTAGGACGACCCCTACCCTGCCTTCCTTCCCCTACAGATTTATACGCTCTCCAAGTCATTCTACTTTGATCCATTCTCTCTAAATGACCAAACCACCTCAACAACCCCTCTTCAGCCCTCTGACAAATACTTTTAGTAACTCCACACCTTCTCCTAATTTCCACATTCCGAATTTTCTGCATAATATTTACACCACACATTGCCCTTAGACAGGACATCTCCACTGCTTCCAGCCTCATCCTCGCTGCAGCATTTGCAACCCATGCTTCACACCCATATAAGAGTGTTGGTACGACTATACTTTCGTACATTCCCTTCTTTGCCTCCATGGATAACGTTTTTTGTCTCCACAGATACCTCAACGCACCACTCACCTTTTTTCCTTCATCAATTCTATGGTTAACCTCATCCTTCATAAACCCATCCGCTGACACGTCAACTCCCAAATATCTGAAAACATTTACTTCTTCCATAATCCCTCTCTCCAATGTGATATCCAATTTTTCTTTATTTAAATCGTTTGATACCCGCATCACCTTACTCTTATCTATGTTCACTTTTAACTTTCTACCTTTATACACTCTCCCAAACTCGTCCACTAACCTTTGCAACTTTTCTTTAGAATCTCTCATAAGCACAGTATCATCAGCAAAAAGTAACTGTGTCAACTCCCATTTTGCATTTAATTCTCCAAAATTTAATCCCACCCCTCTCCCCAACACCCTAGCATTTACTTCTTTACAACCCCATCTATAAATATATTAAACAACCATGGTGACATTACACATCCCTGTCTAAGACCTACTTTTACCGGAAGTAATCTCCCTCTCTCCTACACACCCTAACCTGAGCCTCACTATCCTCATAAAAACTCTTTACAGCCTTCAGTAACTTACTACCTATTCCATACACTTGCAACATTTGCCACATTGCTCCCCTATCCACTCTATCATATGCATTTTCTAAATCCATAAATGCAATAAAACTTCTCTACCTTTATTTAAATACTGTTCACATATATGCTTCACTGTAAACACTTGATCTACACATCCCCTACCCACTCTAAAGCCTCCTTGCTCATCTGCAATCCTACTCTTTGTCTTACCTCTAATTCTTTCAATAATAACCCTGCCATACACTTTACCTGGTATACTCAGTAAACTTATTCCCTATAATTTCTACACTCTCTTTTATCCCCTTCCCTTTATATAAAGGAACTATACATGCTCTCTGCCAATCCCTAGGTACCTTCCCCTCTTTCATACATTTATTAAACAAAAATACCAACCACTCCAGCACTATATATCCCCTGCTTTTAACATTTCTGTCATGATTCCGTCAATTCCAGCTGATTTACCCCCTTTCATTCTACGTAATGCCTCACGCACCTCCCCCACACTCACATCCTGCTCTTCTTCACTCCTAAACGATGTTGTACCTCCTGGCCAGTACATGAAATTACCGCCTCCCTTTTTTCATCGACCTTTAAAAGTTCCTCAAAATATTCCCGCCATCTACCCAATACCTCCAGCTCCCCATCTACTAACTCCCCTACTCTGTTTTTAACTGACAAATCCATTCGTTCCCTAGGCTTTCTTACCTTGTTTATCTCACTCCAAAAAATTTTCTTGTTTTCAGCAAAATTTCTTGACAGAGCCTCTCCCATTCTTTCATCCGCTCTTCTTTTGCACTCTCTCACCACTCTCTTCACCTTTCTTTTACTCTCCATATACTTTGCTCTTCTATTAACACTTCTGTTTTGTAAGAACCTCTCATAAGCTACCTTTTTCTCTTTTATCACACCCTTTACTTCTTCATTCCACCACTCACTCCTCTTTCCTCCTGCACCCACCCTCCTATAGCCACAAACTTCTGCCCCACATTCTAATACTGCATTTTTAAAACTATCCCAACTCTCTTCAACCCCCCCACTACTCCTACTTGCACTAGCCCACCTTTCTGCCAATAGTTGCTTATATCTCACCCTAACTTCCTCCTCCCTTAGTTTATACACTTTTACCTCTCTCTTACTTGCTGTTGCCATTTTCTTTTTGTCCCATCAAATAATTCCATCAACACCTTCATGAGTCACTGCAGTATTCACAGCTACCACATAGACTGGATCCAGAATTCAAAGACAGGAGAAAATGCTAGGAATCAGTTTCAATAAAAACACAGACACCATCACAAAGAATTTGAGATGTTTATTACTGGCTTAACCTCTGGTAGTTACTCCCTTGCTTGACACAGTCAACGATTTGACCTAACAGTTGTTTAATGCACTAACATATCAAATATATATCTTCTACGTTTTTCTTTCCTTATGGGGTATGGGAACTAAATAATGGAGTATGGGAACTAAATAATGGGGGTATGGTAACTAAATAATATGGGGTATGGGAACTAAATAATGGAGTATGGGAACTAAATAATGGGGGTATGGTAACTAAATAATAGGGGGTATGGGAACTAAATAATGGGGGTATGGGAACCAAAAAATGGGAGGTACAGGACTCCATCTCTGAATACTTTGCTGTTTTTCTATGAATGAATATGATAAAATCGCAATGATTTTCTTTTGAGCTATTCTGTTCCAAGTTATTCATAAGTAAAGTTAAACCAAGTTATTGACGTCTTTTGAAGTTATACTGGTACTTATTATGATTCAACATGGCGATGATGACTTCCACAGTCTAAGGTGGCAATCCACTGGGGACCTGTAATAGTGAAAAAGTTAAACATTACCTAAACACTGCTTTTAGTTATTTCTTAATTTATTTAAATAATACTTCTTACATCCGGAAAAGACTTTCTCAAATACTATGTATTGCCATTTTTTTTTTAATTCTGTTGAGGTGAACTTTACGATTTTTTTTTTCTACAATCCATGTAATCAGGAAGGTATTTTTGATCCTGGTTTACTACGCCTCACTTTACTGAAATAAAGTTGGATGGCAGGCAGGAATTACCACATGTTAATTAATTTTGATTCCCTTAATGAATTATGATCTTCGAGGAAACTTTTCAGCATATCAACTATTAACGACTGATTAATTTGTACATTATTGAGGTCAGACTAATTGGGCGGTAATTTGAGAACAGTGGCTTACCATCCATAGTGACTTTTCAGCCATAGTTAATTATCAACCATAGTGAATTACCAACCATAGTGACTTACCAGCCATAGTGACTTACCAACCATAATGACTTATCAACCATATTATGAATAGAACGTAAGGACGGATTAAGTAATGAAGGGGCGAATGAGTGGTAAGGGAATATGAAGGGTAGGAACGGGTGAAAGGTGTTACTGGTTGAAGGGAAGGAGCATGAGAGAAGTAGAGAGGGGTGAAAGAAGTTAGGTGCCTAGCTGACTGAAAGGGGTGAGAGAGAGATAAGATGCCTAACTGACTGACAGGGGTGAGAGAGAGAGAGAGGGGGGAGGTTCCTGGCTGACTGAGAGGGGTGAGAGAGAGAGGAGGTGCCTGGCTGACTGAGAGGGGTGAGAGAGGAGGTGCCTAGCTGACTTACAGGGGTGAGAGAGAAAGGAGGTGCCTGGCTCACTGAGAGGGGGTGAGAGAGGTAAGGTACCAGGCTGGTTGAGAGAGGTAGTGTGGGTGAGTGGTACAGTCTGGTGATGGGTGGAGACAGGTGTCATAGACATATTCCTTGTAACAGATGTCAGTATTTATATCTGCAGCACATCGCAGCAGCGCCAATTATCAACTGAGAATAACTTTTAATCTGGGTTTCCTTAATTCGATTACAACTGGGAGAATTAATGCTAATTATAAAAAAATGTATGAGAACTTTACAGAAGTCAACTGGTGTCTTGGGTTAACAATATATAGAAACAAATAATAGAGGAACCAGCCTCCTACACACCACCGACTGCATAGCATCTCTAACTATTAATTATGTCTGTTCATTAACTTAAGCTGAGTTCTTGGAAACGTTGCATTTGTCCTGTACATAAAATACTAGCAGTAATATGCTGTACCATCTGGCATGTAATTGTACTAAATTGTACTCCGAGAGTACTAGATTAAGTAGTGTGTGTGTGTGTGTGTGTGTGTGTGTGTGTGTGTATACTCACCTAGTTGTGATTGCGAGGGTCGATTCACAGCTCCTGGCCCCGCGTCTTCAACTGGCCGCTACCCTGTCACTCTTTTCGCTCCATGAGCTTTATCATACCTCTTCTTAAAGCTATATATGGATCCTGCCTCCACTACATCACTTCCCAGACTATTCCACTTTCTGACAACTCTGTGACTGAAGAAATACTTCCTAACATCCCTGTGATTCATCTTAATCTTCAACTTCCAAATGTGACCCCTTGTTGCTGTGTTCCATCTCTGGAACATCCTGTCTCTGTCCACCTTGTCAATTCCTCCCAGTATTTAATATGTTATCATATCTTCCCTATCTCTCCTGTCCTCCAGTGTCGACAGGTCGATTTTCCTTAACCTCTGTGGAAATAAATGGTATAAAATACCGACACAATGGAAAAATAATAATAACACAAATAACCCGCACATAGCAGAGAGAAACTTACCACAACGTTTCGGTCACACTTGGATCATTTATAAGTCACACTAACACAACAAGATGAAGGAGGAAGTATATGTAGGAGAGTTAGTGTGGCTTGTAAATGATCCAAGTCGGACCGAAACGTCGTTATAAGGTTCTGTGTATTATTGCAAGTCAGAACAAGTTAGACGACGCATGACTCAGCTCACTAGAGAGTCTACGTGACAAGAGCAGTAAGTCATAAGTGTAACAATGTAGAACCTCTTACTTTAAGACCTTGAGCAGTAGAACCTCTTCCCTTACTGTTAAAACGCTTCGCTTACGCGGTAAACTTCTTCAGTCAAATAAGGCGAATGGATTGTAGGCAGCAGGCGTGACTGAAGAAGCCTACTACGTAGGCGAAACGTTTCAACAATAAAGACACCCAATTATTGCACATATATGTTACTCATCAAATTGTCGGTGTTTTGTACCATTTTGAACATAACAAGTTCTCTGGCAGACAGAGGCATCAGAGACAGCCAGAGAGAAAGAGACAGACACATACACGCAGAGCAATGCAACAGCTGCAGACACCGGACGAGGTTTCGCTCCCAGCTTACCACACGTCACAGAATGCATCACAGTTGGCCAACTAACGAACAAACTCGTAGCTGCGTCTGACAGACATTGTAAACTCCTGGAACCTGTCAGTAGGCAAAGTGTAGTGTGTAAATCATCCTAGCTATCAATATCTATATAAAATAAATAATATTATAAAGAAAGTTATAATCGTTTCAGGTAACGCAGATAACATTAGCGAGGTTATGCTTGATAATAATATATACACACAATATATCAATGTGTTTATTTTATATTAAGACTAACTAATAGGTGAGACAAGGGAGGTGACTGGCTCACTGAGAGAGATGAGAGAGAGGAGGTGCCTAGCTGACAGAGAAGAGTGAAAGAAGGCAAGTGCCAGGCTGGCTGAGAGGGGTGAGAGAGAGAGAGAGGAGTGCCGGGCTGACTGAGAGAGGTGAGAGAGAGGAGTGCTTGCTCAGAGGGGTCAGGGAGGGGAGGTGCCTGGCTAGCAGAGAGGGGTGAGAGAGGGGAGGTGCCATGCTAGCTGAGAGGAGTGAGAGAGGGGAGGTGCCTGGTTTACTGAGAGAGGTGAAAGAAGGCTTGCTGAGAGGGGTGAGGGATGGGAGGTGCCATGCTAGCTGAGAGGTGTGAGGGAGGTGAGGTGTCATGCTAGCTGAGAGGGGTGAGAAAGGGGAGGTGCCATGCAAGCTGAGAGGTGAGAGAGCTGAGAGCTGAGAGGGGAGGTGCAATGATAGCTGAGAGGGGTGAGGGAGGGGAGGTGCCATGCTAGCTGAGAGGGGTGAGGAAGGGGAGGTGCCATGCTCGCTGTCAGGGGTGAGAAAGGGGAGGTACCATGCTAGCTAAGAGAGGTGAAGAAGGGGAGGTGTCATGCTAGCTGAGAGGGGTGAGAGAGGGGAGGTGCCTGGCTGGTAAGAATGATCAATATCCGACTGGTCACAAATTGCTCCCACCTGTCTTGGTCCCACTCAGCACCTGCTGCTTGATCTCACCCAACACCTGCTGCTTGGTCCCACTCATCACCTGCCGCTTGGTCCCACTCATCACTTGTCGCATGGTCCCACTCAGCACCTGTCGCTTGGTCCCACTCAGCACCTGCTGCTTGGTCCCACTCAACACCTGCTGCTTGGTCCCACTCAACACCTGCTGCTTGGTCTCACCCAACACCTGCTGCTTGGTCCCACTCATCACCTGCTGCTTGGTCCCACTCAGCACCTGCCGCTTTGTTCCACTCAGCATCTGTCGCTTGGTCCCACTCAGCACCTGCTGCTTGGTCCCACTCAACACCTGCTGATTGGTCTCACCCAACACCTGCTGCTTGGTCCCACTCAACATCTGCTGCTTGGTCCCACTCAACATCTGCTGCTTGGTCCCACTCAACATCTGCTGCTTGGTCCCACTCAACATCTGCTGCTTGGTCCCACCTAACATCTGCTGCTTGGATCCTCATAACAACTGCTGCTTGGTCCCACTCAACATCTGCTACTTGGTCTCACCCAACACCTGCTGCTTGGTCCCACTCATCACCTGCCGCTTGGTCCCACTCAGCACCTGCTGCTTGGTCCTATTAACATCTGCTGCTTGGTCCCACTCAACATCTGCTGCTTGGTCCCACCTAACATCTGCTGCTTGGTCCCACCTAACATCTGCTTCTTGGTCCCACCTAACATCTGCTGCTTGGTCCCATCTAACATTTGCTGCTTGGTCCCACTCAACTCCTGTTGCCAATACCTGCTGCTTAGTCCCACTCAACATCTGCTGCCAACACCTGCTGCTTGGACAATCTCAACACCTGCTGCTTGGTCAAACTCAACACCTGCTTCCAACATCTGCTGCTTGGTCCCACTCAAAATCTGCTGCTTGGTCCCACTCAACACCTGCTGCCAACACCTGCTGCTTGGTCAAACTCAACACATGTGTCAGTAGTGTTAATGATTACTTGTGTAGTATACTTAGATAATCCCAGCTAAGTTATAGATAGGCTCCCTAGATAGTGATGACGTCACGAGTCACGCACATGTGAGCCGTAGGCTGGAGCGTCGTTTCTTATCAGTTCCACCCTAGATACAGCAGGCTCAAGAGGCAGGCCTGGGCTTCTCCCTAAAGACTCTTAATTTACGCTACCAGAACATCCAACGAGTGTATTCATTACTCCAATATCTCCTTAAGTACCCACCCGACACCTGCTGCTTGGTCCCACTCAACACCTGCTGCTTGGTCCCACTCAACATCTGCTGCTCGGTCCCACTCAACATCTGCTGCTCGGTCCCACTCAACATCTGCTGCTTCTCATTTATTATTCCCAACTGTCATTTATAAAACCTTAATCATGTCTCTCGTAATAATGAATAAACAATAACTTACTGTCAACATTATATATAAAGTAATAACTCACTATATATATTATATATGATATATTTATGGTGGCACGCCAGACTAAATTAATCATGGGGAAGCAATTAACCAGTAGGGCTTCCAGAGCGCCAGGGGAAAGGAAGGTGACCAGAGCGCCAGGGGAAAGGAAGGTGACCAGAGCGCCAGGGGAAAGGAAGGTGACCAGAGCGCCAGGGAAAAGGAAGGTGACCAGAGCGCCAGGGGAAAGGAAGGTGACCAGAGCTCCAGGGGAAAGGAAGGTGACCAGAGCGCCAGGGGAAAGGAAGGTGACCAGAGCGCCAGGGGAAAGGAAGGTGACCATGAAGGTGAAGGAGCCAGTATATATACGAGAGGAGGGGGGGGGAACCGAAACGTCGTCATAAGCTTCTCTCTATGTGCAGTCTGCTGGCAGCTTCTACAGCTAGTGTCTGCTGGCAGCTTCTACAGCTAGTGTCTGCTGGCAGCTTCTACAGCTAGTGTCTGCTGACAGCTTCTACAGCTAGTGTCTGCTGACAGCTTCTACAGCTAGTGTCTGCTGGCAGCTTCTACAGCTAGTGTCTGCTGACAGCTTCTACAGCTAGTGTCTGCTGGCAGCTTCTACAGCTAGTGTCTGCTGACAGCTTCTACAGCTAGTGTCTGCTGGCAGCTTCTACAGCTAGTGTCTGCTGGCAGCTTCTACAGCTAGTGTCTGCTGGCAGCTTCTACAGCTAGTGTCTGCTGGCAGTTTCTACAGCTAGTGTCTGCTGGCAGCTTTTACAGCTAGTTTTTGCTGGCAGCTTCTACAGCTAGTGTCTGCTGGCAGCTTCTACAGCTAGTGTCTGCTGGCAGCTTCTACATCTAGTGTCTGCTGGCAGTTTCTACAGCTAGTGTCTGCTGGCAGCTTCTACAGCAGACCACAACAGGATTCGAACCTGCACTCTGCATCAAAGTAAGCATTATTTTAGCAACACAGCCAGGAGACCTAATCCTACCACCCTAAAGACCAGATCATCTATGGACTCCAATTATGTTGTAATAAACAACTGTCAATGAATAAGTTGAAGGATTTACGAGGGGCTCGAACAGAGGTCTGTAAACTGCGAGTCCGTCGCTCTACCGTCTCAACTGCCCTTGTTTATTCATTGAGAGTTGTTTATTACAACTCAATTTGAGTCCGTAGATGATGTGGCCTTGTGAGGGGTAAGAATGGCTCAACTGTTAAAGCTCTTGAGCCCAGGGTTACAGTTGATGCCTCTGACGGAATACAGTACAGAAAGTATTAGTTCCGATTCCTTCGGATTAGAGTATTAGAGTCAGGGTAATAGAGACGGTAGTAGAGAGTCGAACTGGCAATTTATGGACCGCTGTTCGAGCCCCTCGTCCACCCTTCTGTATACTCATTGACCATTGTTTGTTATATATATATATATATATATATATATATATATATATATATATATATATATATATATATATATATATATATAAAGCAACAACAAAATATTAAGAACCACCATCACTAACTGTATGGGCATCATTCCCACAGAGTAAATAAGGAAAACATTGGTGGTATTTGCCTGCCACTGTCATTGGTGTTGTTTTAGTGTGGCATCAAAGCAGTGAAAGTCACAATGTAAACAGTTTCACTTAACATGCGATGGGATTTTTGCTCGGGAAAAACCTCAGTAAAGACATGAAACGCTTTAACCAGACATGCACGTATCCAATACTGACGTGACTGAGTTCATTATACACTTGACTTGATTCAGTATACACTTGACTCTCCAGTACACACACATGACTGGATCTACTGAACACGTCAATGAATCCAATATACACATGTTCACAACCTGATGATTGCTAGTTCATTTTTGTTCTGAAATACAGTGCTGAGCGTAGCCATTTCAGTCATTTTTAACAAAGTGTGTGTACTCACCTAATTGTACTCACCTAATTGTGGTTGCAGGGGTCGAGACTCAGCTCCTGAAGATGTGTGTGTACTCATCTATATGTACTCACCAACATGTGGTTGCAAGTGTCTAATCACAGCTCCAGGCCCCGCCTCTTCTCTGGTTGCTAATAGGTTCACTCTCTCCATGCACTATGAGCTTTATCGTACCTCATCTTAAAGCTATGTATGGATACTGCCTCCACTATATCACTCTCCAGACTGTTCCACTTGTTGACAATTCTACGACTTAAGAAATAATTCCTAACATCCCTGTGACTCTTCTGAGTTTTCATATTCCAATTGTGTCCCTTGTTGTCGTGCTACATCTCTGAAACATCCCGTCCCTATCCACCTTCTCAATTCCTCTCAGTATTTTATATGTCGTTATCATGTCCTACCTATCCCTTCTGTCCCCCAGTGTTGTCAGGACGATTTCCCTTAACCTCTCCTCGTAGAACATGTCCCAAAGCTAAGGGACCAGTCTTGTTGCAAACCATTGTACTTTCTCTAATTTCTTGACCACCTTAACCAGGTGTGGGTTCCAAACTGGTGTTGCATACTCCAGTATGGGCTTGACGTACACGGTGTACAGTCTTGAACGATTCCTTACTAAGGTGTCGGGACGCTATTCTTAGGTTTGCCAGGCGCCCATATGCTGCAGTAGCTACTTGATTGATGTGTGTGTGTGTGTGTACTCATCTAATTGTACTCACCTAATTGTGTTTGCAGGGGTCGATTCATAGCTCTTGGCCCCGCCTTTTCAGTGGTCGCCACTAGGTCCACTCTCTCCTTACTCCATGAGCTTTATCATACCTCTTCTTAAAGCTATGTATGGTACCTAACTTCACACTTCCTAAGATCTTGTAACTCATTTGAGTCTTCAATTTCCAATTGTGACCCGTTCTTGCTGTGTCCCATCTCTAGAACATCCTGTCTCTGTCCACCTTTTCGATTCCTCTTAGTATTTTATATGTTGTTATCATGAAACCCCTGTCCCTCCTGTTCTCCAGTGTCGTCAGGCCGCGTTCTCTTAACCTCTCCTCATAGGACATGCCCCTTAGCCCATTAGTGCACTTTCCCTGGTTTCTTGACGTGCTTGGCCAGGTGAGGGTTCCAAACTGGAGCTTCATACTCCAAAATAGGCCTGACGTACACGGTGTACAGGGTCCGCAGCAACTTCTTATAGAGATGTTATAGGAGGTATTTGGTTGATGTGCGTCTTGAGTGAGGTTTGTAGTCTTTGGCCCACTAGACTGTACTCTGTCTGAGGTCTTCTTTGCCCTTCCCCGATCTTCATGATTTTGCATTTGGTCGGGTTGAACTTCTGGAGCCAGATGCTAGACCAGGCCTGCAGTCTGTAAAGATCTCTTTGTAGTCCTGCCTTATCCTCCTCCGATTGAATTATCCTCATTAACTTCACATTGTCTGAAAACAGGGACTCTTATGAGTCTACTCCTGTCATGTCATTCACATATACCAGAAACATCACTGGTCCTGGGACTGACCCTCGTGGAACATCGCTCGTCACAGGCGCCCACTCTGACATCTCATCACGTACCATGACTCCCTGATGCCTTCCCGTCAGGTATTCAGTGCCTTCCCTGTTGTACCTGCCTGGTCCTCCAGCTTTTGCACTAATCTCTTGTGTGGTACTGTGTTAAATGTCTATTACAGTCCAAGAAAACGCAGTCTACCCACCCCTCTCTTTCTTGTTTTACTGCTGTCACCTTGTCATAGAACTCTAATAGGTCTGTGAAACACAGGATTTTCCGTTTCTGATTCCATGCTGGTTGTCGTTTATAAGCTCATTCCTTTCTAGGTGTTCCACCACTCTTCTCTTGATAATCTTCTACATGACTTTGCATACTATACCTGTCAGCGATACTGGTCTGTAGTTTAATGCTGCATGTCTGTCCCCTTTTGTTAAAAATTGGGAATACATTTGCTGTCTTTCATACCTCAGGTAGTCGCCCTGTTTCAATAGATGTTTTGAAGATTGTTAGTGGTATACAGAGCGCCTCTGGTCACTCTCTCAGAACCCACGGAGAGATGTTATCCAGCCCCATTGCCTTTAAGATATCTAGTTCGCTTAGCAGCTTCTTCACCTCCTACTCGGTTGTATGTAGTGTGTCCAGCACTTGTTGGTGTATCCCACCTTTCCGTGTTTCTGGAGTTCTTTCCGTCTCCACTGTGAATACTTTGAATCTCATGTTGAGCTCCTCACGTACTTCAAGGTCGTTTCTTGTAAACTGCCATTCTTTCTTCTTGATGTGACTGTTCAACAGTTTCTTGTCAGACTTGGCTTTCGCTGCTATGTCCGCTTCGTTTTGTCGTTGGGCCTCCCTCCTTACCTGTGCATATTCATTTCTTGCTCTTCGACTACTCCGTTTATTTTCCTGGGTCCTTTGCCTTCTATACTTCAATTCTCTAGCACACTTGGCTTTGGCCTCTCTTCGCCTTTGGGTGAACCAAGGGCTCGTCCTGACCTTCTCTTTATGTCTGTTACCCTTGGGTGCAAACCTCTCCTCCGGTTCAATGGATATTGTTGTCACATATAACTCATTTACCGATTTCCCTGCCAGTTCTGTGTGTGTGTGTGTATGTGTGTGTGTGTGTGTGTGCGCGTGTGTGTGTGTGCGCGTGTGTGTGTGCGCTTATGTATATGTGTGTGTGTGTTTGTGCTTACACAATTGTGATTTCCTATACGTATAAATATATATATATATATATATATATATATATATATATATATATATATATATATATATATATATATATATATATATATATATATATAGCGTGTGTGTGAGTGTATGTATGTATAGGGTGATACCACTTCTAGTCTAGAACTGAACTGAGTACTCCCATTCTTAGAGAAGAGCAAAAACGTACTTCTGCACTGTAAAATAATTTAAAGCAGTTGATCCTAAGAATGCAGAACAAGCCACATAGGGATGGGAATCTTTAGCTCACAATGGCTCGCACTCTTGTGCATTGTCAGTAGCTATGCAGTGTTGCAAGTCTAGCAACAGAGAGGAGGAAGAAATTCTCTCAGAGTCAGATTCGACCCATACCACTGTGGGGTCACCTACTGGTCACCCACATCACCTTCCGTCACCTTACCCCCACATTTGGGGTAAGGGATGGAAACAAAATCGAGGTTTACTGAAAACAAGTTACAGAATAATATGGAAAAGTGATAGTC
Organism: Cherax destructor; assembly: GCA_009830355.1. Lineage (NCBI taxonomy): Eukaryota > Metazoa > Arthropoda > Malacostraca > Decapoda > Parastacidae > Cherax > Cherax destructor. The sequence continues at coordinate 149,527 of WNWK01001013.1, read as the reverse complement.
AGCCTAAAACCCCATCCTATCACTATTGACTAATCCAGTGACACAAAAAACATGTTATCTCAGTGTAATAATCCCATATACTCAGTGTTTCTGTAGCTTTGTATTAATATACGAATCAGAAATCCATGCATGTATGTATATATGTATCAATGAATGTAAAATTTATGTATATACGCTACATATACATTCATGAGCATATATGTGTCTGTCATCACCACAACCACCAATACCACCATCTATCTTACTAGCACCATTAGCACTCCCCCCATCACCATTACACTATCACCACCACTATAACCACCATCCTCCAAACCATCACCATCTCCATCTATCACAATCATATACATACGTATATATTTGAGTCTATTACCTATAACAAAATTAGTCATTGTGTCGGTGATGCTGTAGTAGTGATGTGGCAACTCTGTACCGCGATATTATGGACTTAGTTTCGGGAATGATCAATATAAAGCCGAGCAGAGAGCACCTGCACTTGACAGCTGCTCTACACATCCTTCACCAGGTAAAATATGAATCCGACCGAATAAGGAATTCTGAAGATGTATAGGAAAACCTTAGATGGTATGAGGAAACTGTAGCTGACAGATGGACGGCTCTAGCGTCACGCCTTGCAGAATTTCAGGGTCTATTCAGCTCAGAAAATTAAAAAAAGGCTTTAAAAAGCGAGTTTTAAATATTTGTTTTTTTTTTTAATTTTCAATTCGCATTTGCATTAGTTATAAAATTCCCTACAATCTTGTAAAAAAAAAATTTTTTTTTTTTTTTTTAAATTAGTCCAGGTTGATAAAAGTTACAATGATTCCAAGTTTTATGAAAAAAATCATTGCATTAATAAAATAGTCTACATATAAACCAAACTCAGTTGGGGCTACCTTGACCATAAGATACATTAACCATTAAATACTGAAGCCATTTGTTAGAGGTAAACACACATGTTTTGATACTGACAACTAATTGGAATCAAAATTTTAATCAATTTTACTCATAAAATTATCTGATCTGCATCTACACACTTGAATTCTACTCTCCTCCATCACTGAATGGTGACGCGTCTCCTCTGAATATCTGAAGCCACACCACTGAAAGTTATGGAAGTTAATCAGGCCGTTGTAGGACGCTAAGAAAGGTATCAACAACTCTGGTCATGACAGGTGGAGGCCAGCTGGGCATACCAGTTATTCCTAGAATCTAGTCCTCGTTACCGTACACAAGAGTTCGAAATCGGAATTCGATAGGATGAGGCGTTATCGAGTTATAAGTAAAAGAAAATATTAAAGTTGTAGGAAGAAAAAATATCGACCAATCTGCTACTTCTGATGCGACTAAACATCAAAGTTGATTACAGCGAATCAGAAGAGGTTCCTAAAAGTCATTAAATGGAAACTAATATCCAAATTTCTTTAGTCTATATGAAATTTGGACATTCACCGCCAAAATCAAATTCAAACTTCGCAAAGTGAACAGAGAGACCAATAAAAACAACAACAACGATCTCATTAGGTTTGAAGCCGTCAAAATTTGCATTATCAGGTTATCAAAAGATAGTTTGTTAAATTATCATCCTGGAAGTGTTGAAGCTGGTCTCAGGGACACATAAATAATCGCAAGATAACCAGCATATACATTTCTCAAATAAATCAGCCATTAAAACATTGATACCATTCACAAATGTCTTATTGTAACCAGGGAAAAATGTTAACCAGTTGAGGTCATATTGTGCCTGTGAAGTCAGAGACATTAAGATTCAATCCAAGGAAGGAGAGCATTATTCCACCCCCTTGGATCAAGAGCTCCTCCCCAGCATCAAGTCAAAATTATGCAACAACAGAAGATAGTACTAGTCAATTTCGAGATTAAAAGTGTTGAAGAAAAATGTTACCCAGACACTCCATCAACAATGTGAACATTCTTCTAAGTAGGATAAACCAGACATGAACTACTGAAGCAATTGAGAGGATTAGGATAAACCAGACATGAACTACTGAAGCAGTTGAGAGGATTAGGATAAACCAGACATGAACTACTGAAGCAGTTGAGAGGATTAGGATAAACCAGACATGAACTACTGAAGCAGTTGAGAGGATTAGGATAAACCAGACATGAACTACTGAAGCAGTTGAGAGGATTAGGATAAACCAGACATAAACTACTGAAGCAGTTGAGAAGATTAGGATAAACCAGACATGAACTACTGAAGCAGTTGAGAGGATTAGGATAAACCAGACATGAACTACTGAAGCAGTTGAGAGGATTAGGATAAACCAGACATAAACAACTGAAGCAGTTGAGAGGATTAGGATAAACCAGACATGAACTACTGAAGCAGTTGAGAGGATTAGGATAAACCAGACATAAACAACTGAAGCAGTTGAGAGGATTAGGATAAACCAGACATAAACTACTGAAGCAGTTGAGAGGATTAGGATAAACCAGACAGGAACTACTGAAGCAGTTGACAGAAGGAGTCCCCAACTTAACTCTCTGAGACAAAATCTGCAAATGGCCTATTTAACATTGTCCATAGTTCACTTAGGCATGAAAATAGTCCCAAAAATCTTCGCTACATTCACTAAACATGCAATGAAATTTTGAATAAGACGTTCTCGTGTAATGAATGAAGATTCGAATATTGTATTCTCGAGCAACAAATAAATTTTTTTGGGAAAGAAAAGAATGCATTTTTTTCATCTTTCTTTTTTCATTCCTATTATATTCAATGTTCTTTACAATTATGTAAGACAGGGATTTTAATTTCATAAGAAAATACCATTTTATAATTTTTTGATTTACAAATTTGGCAAATTGTCACCCACACACCATAAAATGGACACAAAAATACTTCCTGTTAATATACATCAGAGTTTAAGGTTTGAAACCGATTAGAAGACGCATTCTCTAGGGATCAAATGCAAAACAATTTATTTAATAAAAATCGCAAATTGAAATATACACAGCTCAAAGTGAACGCAAAGCTTCATTTTGATGAAGATCAATAACGATAAAAGTTTCAAGCCCATCAAAAAGGACATTTTCCAGTAAATGATCTGATTTCCAACTATTCCAAGTTCTCATCAGTTTCAGTTAAATTTCGTATTTCCATAACACAAACTAAACTGTCTGAGTTTCATCCTTCTTATATAAAACATTGATATATTGAAACATTCTTTAATTATAAATTATAGATTATATATTATAGATTATATAATATAGATTATAAATTATAGATTATATATTATAGATTATAAATTATAGATTATAATTTATAGATTGTACATTATAAATTATAGATGATAAATAGATTAAAAATCAATCTTTATTCAATAAAATTAATATGAAGAAACATTTTTTAATTACATATTATAAATGAACATCACTATATACTCTGTAAAACTGGGAATCGTGTCAACCAATGAAAAAGCGAACCTTGTGTTCAAGAAAATTTGAAGCCGATCAGAAGAGTTATTTTCAAGCTATGGCTCAGGATTTTAACATTTCTAATTTTGTTTTTGTTTTACTATGCTGACAAATTTGACCACATAAAAACGAACAAAATTTTCTGGGTACTGTTTGGGCCTTAAAATACATCAGCCGTTAAATACTGAAGCATTTCAGAAGAGGTAAACTGAAATTTATCTTCCGTGATTTAACGGGAATAAAATTATTTAACGTGATTTAACGGAAATAACAAAATTATTTAACGTGAATTAAAGGGAATAAAAAATTGTTTAACGTGATTTAACTTGAATAACAATTATTTAGCGTGATAAGCATTATACACATTAAATTTTGAAAAAGTGCCTCCACACAATTTAATTCCACTCTCCTCCATCCTCCAATTAGGAGGCAGTTTTTTTTTCCCCCTGGTGTAAATTATTCCACATGGTTCCGGATTGCGCTCCAGGCAGCAATTTGAGGGATTTTAGGATTTTTCCAGAAATACAGATTTTTGGCTGTAGTGAAGCTGGGAGTGAATGTTCCCCTTCACACACATTCTCTGCCTCAGTAATATGGCTAAAATTTAATGGAGTTATTAATTATCAAGTATGTATCAGTGATGTAGATAATTGGTTCAGAGAACCGACAAATTGATAAATTAGACACATGTGCAACACTTGGGTATCTTAAGTGAGGAAACGTTTCGCCACACAGTGGCTTCATCAGTCCACACTAAGGAGAATGGTGAAGAAGAGGAGGAGATTGAGGTAATCAGTTCCTCAGCCTTGAGTAGATGTAATCAGTTCATCAATCATTGACTCAAGACCAAGGGACTGATTTCCTCAGTCTCCTCCTGTTCTTCACAAATCTTCTTTGTATGGACTGATGAAGCCACTGTAAAGTAAAGACACCCAAATTTTGCACAAGTGTCTAATTTATCAGTGAGGAGAATTCAAGCTCTTCATAAAGTACAGTTATTATTTTGGTATTGGGTCTCGTCAGAGTCTTGAAACCAAGTTTAAAATGTTTAATCTTTTAGATGATGATAAAACTGTGATATCTGTAAAACAAATATTGCTGAGTAGATTTAAGTGTCAGATGTTTAAATAAGGATTAGGATGAAGATACAATTCATTAAAGTGTCAAAATAAAGAAGAATTCACTTTGTGGTATTGGAACAAAAGAAAGAGTGATGTGTGCACTTGGAGCTTAGACCATCTTATCACTGAAACACTGATAACAGAGACGTGTATTACTGGAACACAGAAAACAGAGATGTGTATTACTGAAACACAGATAACAGAGACGTGTATTACTGAAACACTGATAACAGAGACGTGTATTACTGAAACACTGATAACAGAGATGTGTATTACTAAAACACAGACAACAGAGACGTGTATTACTGAAACACTGATAACAGAGACGTGTATTACTGAAACACAGATAACAGAGATGTGTATTACTAAAACACAGACAACAGAGACGTGCATTACTGAAACACAGATAACAGAGACGTGTACACTTGGAGCTCAAAATATCTTTTTACTGAATCACAGTTAACATAGCTCACTAAAAGCATCTTAGATGAGGATACTTATCTGTATATATGAACAAATATACTAAATATCCTACCTCATCAAAACGTATTTTTCGTGCCTCAACGGCCGCGTCCCACCGAGGCAAGGTGACCAGAAAAAAATACGAAAGCTTTTCTTCTTTTTAAAATTTAGTAATTTATACAGGAGAACAGGTTAAAATAGTTAATATATACAAGAATTAGGTAAATGGAAGTTAATACCATTCAAGCTAGGAATGGTAATAAACAAATTAACTGAAATATGAAGTTTAACATCTGACTTCTGTTTGAGACACTTAAGAAACTCGTAGCATTTCTCTTAAGATCTGTTTCATTGTATTCATTTAGTCATGATAATGAACTCACCTAGTTGTGTTGCAGGGATCGAGTCATAACTCCTGGCCCCGCCTCTTCACTGGCCGCTAATGGTCACCCTCCCTGCTCCATGAGCTTTATCATACCTCTTCTTAAAGCTATGAATGGATCCTGCCTCCACTACATCGCTTCCCAAACTATTCCACTTCCTGACAACTCTGTGACTGAAGAAATACTTCCTAACATCCCTGTGATTCATCTGAGTCTTCAACTTCCAACTGCGTCCCTTTGTTGCTGTGTCCCATCTCTGGAACATTCTGTCTCTGTCCACCTTGCCAATTCCTCTCAGTATTTTATATGTCGTTATCATGTCTCCCCTATCTCTCCTCTCCTCCAGTGTCGTCAGGTCGATTTACCTTAACATCTCGTAGGACATACCCCTTAGCTCAGGGACTAGTCTTGTTGCAAACCTTTGCACTTTTAGTTTCTTTACGTGCTTGGCTAGGTGTGGGTTCCAAACTGGTGCTGCATACTTCAATATGGGCCTAACGTACACAGTGTACAGGGTCCTGAACGATTCCTTATTAAGATGTCGGAATGCTGTTTTTAGGTTTGCTAGGCGCCTGTATGCTGCAGCAGTTATTTGGTTGATGTGCGCCTCAGGAGATGTACCTGGTGTGCCTGTGTGTGTGTGTGTGTGTGTGTGTGTGTGTGTGTGTGTGTGTGTGTGTGTGTACTCACCTAATTGTAGTTGCAGGAGTCGAGTCATAGCTGTTATAGTGTGTGCGTGTGCGTATGTGTGTGTATGTGTGTGTGTATGTACTCACCTAGTTGTGGTTGCAGGGGTCGAGGCATAGCTCCTGGCCCCGCCTCTTCACTGGCCGCTACTGGGTCACTCTCCCTGCGCCCTGAGCTTTATCATACCTCTTCTTAAAGCTATGTATCGAGCCTGCCTCCACTACATCACTTCCTAAACTATTCCACTTCCCGACCACTCTGTGACTGAAGAAATACTTCCTAACATCTCTGTGATTCATCTGAGTCTTCAACTTCCAACTGTGTCCCCTTGTTGCTGTGTCCCATCTCTGGAACATTCTGTCTCTGTCCACTTTGTCAATTCCTCTCAGTATCTTATATGTTGTTATCATGTCCCCCCTATCTCTCCTGTCCTCCAGTGTCGTCAGGTCGATTTCCCTTAACCTCTTCTCGTAGGACATACCCCTTAGCTCCGGGACTAGTCTTGTTGCAAACCTTTGCACTTTCTCGAGCTTCTTCACGTACTTGGCTAGGTGTGGGTTCCAAACTGGTGCTGCATACTCCAGTATGGGCCTAACGTACACAGAGTACAGGGTCCTGAACGATTCTTTATTAAGATGTCGGAATGCTGTTCTTAGGTTTGCTAGGCGCCCATATGCTGCAGCAGTTATTTGGTTCATGTGCGCCTCAGGAGACGTACCTGGTGTTATACTCACCCCAAGGTCTTTTTCCTTGATTGAGGTTTGCAGCCTCTGGCCCCCCTAGGCTGTACTCCGTCTGCGGTCTTGTTTGCCCTTCCCCAATCTTCATGACTTTGCACTTGGTGGGGTTGAACTCCAGGAGCCAATTGCTGGACCAGGCTTGCAGCCTGTCCAGATCCCTTTGTAGTTCTGCCTGGTCCTCGTCCGACTGAATTCTTCTCATCAACTTCACATCATCTGCAAACAGGGACACTTCGGAGTCTATTCCTTCCATCATGTCGTTCACAAATACCAGAAACAGCACTGGTCCCAGGACTGACCCCTGTGTATGTGAGTGTGTGTGTGTGTGTGTGTATGTGTGTGTGTGTGTATGTGTGTGTGTGTATATGTGTGTGTGTGTGTACTCACCTATTTGTACTCACCTATTTGTGGTTGCAGGGGTCGATTCATAGCTCCTGGCCCCGCCTCTTCACTGATTGTTACTAGGTCCTCTCTCTCCCTGCTCCATGAGCTTTACCAAACCTCGTCTTAAAACTATGTATGGTTCCTGCCTCCACTACGTCGCTTTCTAGGCTATTCCACTTCCTGACAACTCTATGACTGAAGAAATACTTCCTAACATCCCTTTGACTCATAGGAGTCTTCAACTTCCAATTGTGACCCCTTGTTTCTGTGTCCCCTCTCTGGAACATCTTGTCTCTGTCCACCTTATCTATTCATCGCAGTATTTTATATGTAGTTATCATGTCTCCCCTAACCCTCCTGTCCTCTAGTGCCGTCAGGCCGTGTGTGTGTGTGTGAGTGTGTGTGTGTGTGTGTGTGAGTTGATGTCTCACAGACATTGTCAATAATTAAGACTACATTTACAACAATGCAGTAAGCACTGACACATGTCAGACGGGGAAGAGATGACAGAGGGAAGAGAGGAGAGTCGATAAGAGGGGAAAAGGGGAGAGACTAAGGGAGGACGAGGTCATTGCAAATAGATAAGATTGTTGAGGGAACAACATGACAAAGGTATAAGATATTCTGAGTGGACACGACCCTAGCAGCATCAGGAACACATAGGGACAGTGAGGGAGAGACAGTGAGGGGGATGGTGAGGGAGATAGTGAGAGGAGACAGTGAGGGAGACAGTGAGTGGAGGGAGTAAAGGAGGATAGAGAGGATATACAAGCTTGATTGGAAAACATACACGCTCTGAATGCACGAGCGTGCACGTGTGCGTGCGCGTGTGTGTGTGTGCGTGTGTGTGTATATGTGTTTGTGTGTATGTTTGTGAGTATGTGTGTGTGTTTGTGTGTATGTGTGTGTGTGTGTGTTTGTGTGTATGTTTGTGTGTATGTGTGTGTGTTTATGTGTATGTGTGTGTGTGTGTGTACTCACCTATTTGCTGTTGCAGGGGTCGAGTCACAGCTCCTGGCCCCGCCTCCTCGGGGGTCGCTACTAGGTCCACTCTCTCCCTGTACCATGAGCTTTGTCGTATCTCTTCTTAAAGCTATGTGTGGATTCTGCCTCCACTGCATCACTCACCTGATTGTTCCGCTTCCATACAAATCTATGGCTGACGAAATACTTCCTAATATCCCTGTGACTAATCTGAGTTTTCAACTTCTATTTGCGACCCCTTATTGCTGTGTCCCATCTCTGAAACATCCTGTCTCTCTCCACCCTGTCAATTCCTCTCAGTATTTTAAGTCTTTATCATGTTCCTCCTATCCCTCCTGTCCTCCAGTATTGTCAGATTAATTTCCCTTAACCTCTTCTCGTAGGACATGCCCCTTAGCTCCGGGACTAGTCTTGTTGCAAACCTTTGCACTTTCCCGAATTTCGTGACGAGCTTCACCAGGTGTTGGTTCCATACTGGTGCTGCATTGTCCAATATGGGCCTGACATACACGGTGTACAGAGTCTTGAATGATTCCCTACTCAGGTATCGAAACGCTATATATTCTGAAGCAGTCGGTTGGTTGATGTGCGCCTCAGAAGATGTGATCGGTATTATACCCCAAGATCGTTTTTCTTGAGTGAGGTTTGCAGTCTTTGGTCCCCTAGTCTGTACTCTGCCTGCGGTGTTCCTTCACTTTTTCCAATCTTCATGATTTTGCATTTGGTGGGTTTAAACTCCAGGAGTCATTTTTTGAACCAGACATGCAACCTATCCAGATCCCTTTGTAGCCCCAACTGTTCCTCATCCACTTGAATTCTTCACCTCTGAATCTATCCCTTCCGTCATGTCAGTCACATGTACCAGAAATATCACCGGCCCTAGGACTGACCCTTAAGAACATAAGAACATAAGAAAGAAGGAACACTGCAGCAGGCCTACTGGCCCATGCGAGGCAGGTCCAAGTCTCCAACGGCTTAAGCCAATGCCCCGATCCAGCCAGGTCAGGTTACATTCACTTAGGGAAGGAGCACGGCATCTGACCTAGTAGCACAAGCTAGTCAGGACCAACTCACACCCAACCGCACCCACTCATATAATTATCTAGCCGACCACCTGGTCTGGTCACTTCCACTTAAGGAATTAGTACGGCTACTGACCTGGTAGTACAAGCTAATCAGGTTCAAACTCACACCCATCCACACCCACCCGTGTATTTATCTAACCTATCTTTAAAACTACACAACGTCTTAGCATCTATGACGGTACTCGGGAGTTTGTTCCACTCATCCACAACTCTATTACCAAACCAGTGCTTTCTTATATCCTTCCTGAATCTGAACTTTTCCAACTTGAAACCATTGCTGCGTGTCCTGTCTTGGCTGGATATTTTCAGCACGCTATTTACATCCCCTTTATTTATTCCTGTTTTCCATTTATACACCTCAATCATATACCCCCTAATTCTACGCCTTTCTAGAGAGTGCAGATTCAGGGCCCTTAGTCTATCTTCATAGGGAAGATTTCTGATACATGGGATCAACTTTGTCATCCTCCTTTGTACGTTTTCCAGTGCATTTATATCCATTCTGTAATACGGTGACCAGAACTGTGCAGCATAATCTAAATGAGGCCTAACCAAAGATATATAGAGTTGAAGAACAACCTGAGGACTTCTATTATTTATACTTCTTGATATGAAGCCAAGGATTCTGTTAGCTTTATTGCGAACACTTATGCACTGTTGTCTTGGCTTCAGATTACTACTAACCAGAACTCCTAAATCCTTCTCGCAATCACAAGTAATAAGATCTACATTCATTATTCAGCTTATATGTGGCATGGTTATTGTCCTGCCCAACATTTAGAACTTTGCATTTGTTTACATTAAACTGCATCTGCCACTTCTCCGACCGCTGCATCAGTCTATTCAAATCATCCTGGAGTGCTCTAATGTCCTCATTTGAATGAATTGGACGGCCTATTTTGGTGTCATCAGCAAATTTACTTATGTTACTATTTATTCCCTCATCTATGTCGTTTATGTAAATTGTAAACAACAGGGGGCCCAAAACTGACCCCTGTGGAACACCGCTTGAGACGTGCCCCCATTCTGATTTCTCCCCATTTATGCAAACTCTCTTCCGCCTATTTGTCAACCATGCCTCTACCCAAGAAAAAATTTCTCCTCCTATTCCGTGTGCCTTAAGTTTCCCCAGTAGCCTCTGATGTGGAACTTTATCGAAAGCCTTACTGAAGTCCATATACACAATATCATATTCATTACCATGATCTACCTCCTCAAACACCTTAGTGAAAAAAGTTCGTAAATTCGTAAGACAGGAACGCCCCTTAGTAAAACTGTGTTGAGATTCATTAATCAATTTATGCTTTTCAAGATGGCTATGAATTGCCTCGGCAATTAATGATTCCATAAATTTACCAACTATGGAGGTAAGGCTTATTGGTCTATAGTTCGAAGCTAAGGACCTGTCACCTGCCTTGTAAATAGGTATTACATTTGCCCTTTTCCACTTGTCTGACACTATGCCAGTTTGTAGTGATATATTGAAAAGATTTGCCACCAAAGGTTTGCTAAGTTCCTCTTTACATTCCTTTAAAACTCTTGCAAACAGTTCATCAGGGCCTGGGGACGCTCGTCACAAGCGTCCACTCTGACACCACGTCACTTACACTCACTAGTTGTTTCTTTCTTGTCATGTTTTGTTTGATCCACTCTAATGCCTTTCCTATTATTCCTGCCTGCTCCTCTAGCTTTTGCACTAATCTCTTGTGCGGAACTGTGTCTAAAGCTTTCTTGCAATCCAAGAAAATTCAGTCTACCCACCCTTCTTTCGCTCTTGTCTTACTTCTGTCACCTTGTCGAAAAACACCAGTATGTCTGTGACACAGGATTTCCCTTCCCTGATACCGTGCTGGTTATCGTTTATAACCTCATTACTTTTTAGGTCTGTAGTTTAATGCCACCTGTCTGTCTCCTTTCTTAAAGATTGGGACTACTTTTGGCGTCTTCCATACCTCAGGTAGTTGCCCCGTTTGGATAGATGTGTTGAAAATTGTTGTTAGTGGCACTCACAGTGCCTCTGCCCCCTCTCTCAGGAACCATGGAGAGATGACCGGCCTCAACGCCTTTGTGAGTGTGTGTGTATGTGATCTGCTTGTTACTATACTTTCTGCACTCCTGTATTGTCCTGCCATTTTTTTGTTCTCTCCTCTCTTTCCTTCTCTTGTCCTACCGTTTGTTTCCCTCTCCTATCCAAGTCTATCCTCTCTACTACTTTCCTCTCGTCTCCTCTGTTGTTCTGTCTTGTCTCTCTCTTCTCCTCTCTTCTCCTCCCTCTCCTTTCCTGTCCTCTTCTTTCTTCACATTTCCTTGTTCTCGTCATTATGCAAGACACTTTCTTGTTCTTAACCAACCTCATGCTTTCTTTATCAGCATTTCCTCTCGCTTTTCGTTCTTTCAAAACCTATTCGACTTTTCCTTGACGGTGACAGTTCCTGATTAAATTGTATTTTTCCCCTTATCCTTTAGGAAAAATTTATTCCTATTTTTTCCTGGATATATTCTTTTCCTCATTTCCATATCCCTATACTTTAATTCATTATCTTGTGATATACATCATTTTTATTACGATTTCTTGTTTGGATGTTCTTTATGTATTTTAGGGGATTTTTCTGAATTGTCATTGTATGGAATTTTTTTATGTTTCACGTTTTGAAATCACTTTGAAACACTTCACAAAATCTGAATTCGTGGACACACTTTAGAACTCTTATTACAACGTAAACACTTAACAACTTTGCATTACAGAGATCACTTCTTTGCAACCTTTCTGAGGACACATTGCTTCTTACTGAGAGAGAGAGAGAGAGAGAGAGAGAGAGAGAGAGAGAGAGAGAGAGAGAGAGAGAGAGAGAGAGAGAGAGAGAGAGAGTACTTCTCAATCTGCCGTTTAATTCTACTTCCCCTTTATAACGCTGAACAATTAAGACCATCATTCTGGTCCCCACAACATCATGTAGAAAGAACTATTTTCCTAAACAATGTTACATTCTGATGTTACTGAACAGTAATTGTGGCTTGTTTTTTTTATTTTTCAAATTTTTTCACATCGCTTTCATGTTCACCTTCAAGTTACAAATTTGTTCTTGTTTGCTACTGTGATCTCCATGTCGTTCTTGCTTGCTACTGTGATCTCTCTGTCGTTCTTGCTTGCTACTATGATCTCCTCTCTGTCGTTCTTGCTTGTTACTGTGATCTCCTCTCTGTCGTTCTTGTTTGCTACTGTGATCTCCTCTCTGTCGTTCTTGCTTGCTACTGTGATCTCCTCTCTGTCGTTCTTGCTTGCTACTGTGATCTCCTCTCTGTCGTTCTTGCTTCCTACTGTGATCTCCTCTGTGTCGTTCTTGCTTCCTACTGTGCTCTCCTCTCCGTTGTTCTTGCTTGCTTCTGTGTTCTCTCTGGTTTCTGGTTCAGATTTTGGTTTCTGAGTTTATCATTCTATGTATCTTCTGTATTTCACTTTATTTTAAAATAGGTTACTTACCCCTCACACGTCCCATCTTCCTATTTTAATTTCACTCTTATCCACCTCTCCCATTTCTATTCTTGCCCACTCCATCACTTCCTATCCCACTCTTACCCACTTCTCCCTTCTCCCTTCTTGCCCTCTTCATCAGTCCTTATCCCACCTCACCCTTTACCAAACCTGCCCTCACCATCACTTACCGTTACGACAGTCAGAGATATTACAAAGAAAACTTTCAACTGCTCCTTAATAACTAGTCTGTGTGGTTGAGGTTTTGGCAGCACCAACGTAACCCCCAGAATAAAATAGCTTGACAAAAGTAGGAAATTTACATCTATGACAAACCGTCCAAAACATCAGAGAATGACAGTCTCATATATGGTATTGAGTGACTGGCACTATAGACAGTAATATAGCGAAGACAGCAGACGATTGAATACAAAACAAAATAAAATTGAAAAACTGGAAGAAGAAAAAAAATACAAGAAATCAAATCAGATCAAAACACCTCTTAAAAAAATACCTTCAGGGATACGTAATATATTTATTTTTTATGAAGTGCATTATATAAGTGATATAGGACGAGTTGACTAAATTAAACTCTTATGTAGATAATTTCGGGGACTCTTTAACGTTATAAATAATAACTTGGTTTAATATATACGTCAATTTGAGATTTTATGGAACAATTTAATAAAATATTTACAGTTGTGTAAACTGATGTTAAACATATTTATGGTTATTACATAAGCTGATTTATATTGTTTATAGTGAGAACATCATTATGCTAATATAAATTGGAACAACAGGGTTCCTTTTATTTATTGTTCTTTAACATAATTAATCTGAACAGAGATTTGATCAGGTTAATGAGCTTTTTTAATGATATTTTTCAAGCTGGTGGCAAACGGGAAATTTTTTTTGCATCTTCTGTAAGTAAGTTCCATATTTTAGAACACTTTATTAGCATAGAGCTCTGAGATATGTTGAATGAAAAAGGTGGCATATCATGGAAATGTATTTCTTGTATAGTGTCTGCATGTTGTTGCAGCTCTCCAGGAAGAGTCGGAGCACTGGGTTCAGTGCACCGACACACACAACACACACACACACACACACACACACACACACACAGGGCAACTACATGAGGTTTGGAAAAGAGAAATGTAGTCCCAATTTTCAAGAAAGGAGACAGGCAGGAAGCATTAATCTACAGACCAGTGTCACGGACATGTATAATATGCAAAGTATTGGAAAAGTTTATCAGGAGAAAGGTGATTATCATACATAACATACCTATTTGTCCATCCCTTGCAGGTTCGTTTGAAATCCTACCTCCTCAACCTTCTTCACCTGACTCTCCATCATATATATACTCGTGTACTCTTTACCCAGGTTGATCTGTTCGTTACTTAATAAAAGCCCACTGTGTGGGCAAAACGTAGTCAATAAACGATCACATTATATTGCATTTGTGTCTACTTTTTCAACGTATCGGTATTTTATAACATTTATCTCCAAATTAAACTAGTCCTGTTTACAAATGACATAATATTTGTTCTACCTAATTCAGATCCTGTTGCTGTCAATAGCACAGTCAACCAGGAGCTGGTGAAGATTTCTAACTGGATGGCAACTAACAAACTAACTTTTAACATTGACAAGACCTTCTACATTCTGTCTGGGACTAAAACTATAAACAATAATTTTAACATTTAGGGGTGATTACACCCCTAAATGTATATCTAAATTTATACCTTCCCTCCCCAGCACTCCCTAACACACCCCACCTCCTCCCTCCCCACCATCCTCCCCAGCACTCCCAGCCATACCCCTCCTCCTCTCTCTTCACCATCTTCCTCAGTACTCCCCAACACACCCCACCTCATCCCTCCCCACCATTCTCCCCAGCACTCCCAACCACATCCCACTTCCTCCCTCCCTACCATCCTCCCCAGCACTCCCATCCACACCCCACCTCCTCCCTACCATCCTCCCCAGGACTCCCAGACACAACCCAAAACCTCCCTCACTACCAACCTCTCCAGCACTCCCAGTCACACCCCACCTCCTCCCTCACTACCATCCTCCCCAGCACTTCCAGACACACCCCACTTCCTCTCTCCCTATCATCCTCCCCAGCACTTCAAACCACACCCCACCTCATCCCTCCCCACCATCCTTTCACACTCCTCTCCTCCTCAACACTTCTTTCTCTACCACTTCCCTTTTCACCACTTCCCTCCTCACCACTTCCCTCTTCACCACTTCCCTCTTCACCATTTCCCTCTCCACCACTTCCCTCTTCACCACTTCCCTCTTCACCACTTCCCTCCTCACCACTTCCCTCCTCACCACTTCCCTCTTCACCACTTCCCTCTTCACCATTTCCCTCTCCACCACTTCCCTCTTCACCACTTCCCTCTTCACCACTTCCCTCCTCACCACTTCCCTCCTCACCACTTCCCTCTTCACCACTTCCCTCTTCACTTCCCTCTTCACCACTTCCCTCTTCACTTCCCTCTTCACCACTTGCCTCCTCACTGCCTCTCCATGACTCTCGACAAAATTCCAAAAATTACCGTATGAATGTTAGAGCAATGAGAATCAGAATGAAAATGAGAAGCAGTGTTTTCTGAATTGGTGGCGGCGGCGGCGGCGGCGGCGGGGGCGGTGGCGGTGACGGTGGCGGTGACGGTGACGGGGGCGGGGTCGGGGTTTGGCGGCGGCGGCAGTGGCGGCAGAAGTCTTAATTCCTGGAGCTTTCCCTAAGCTTTCCTCGTACTAAAGCTTTCCTCATACACCCTTTACGTAGTAAATTATAGAGTTAGTTAAGCTCTTTAATTACGTCTTTCGTTAAGAATCTGTTACAGTTCGCATAGGACCTTTAATTCTTTCACAAAAGGTTCTAGAAAGAGTAAAAATCTCAATGGCTTCACAATTTGCAGCAGCAGCTGTGGTGAGGTCAGTGCGTCCTGGACGGGCACTGGGGCATGATATTGAAGGACCAAGTCATGTTGCTGAATGGGGGGGTTAGCTCCTCTGTTTGATGGAATTCATATGCGGCCGCATCTCCCTCACACCGTGACCTTCTCCCAGATCCAATCCTTTGAAAATTCGCAGTTGGTATCTGACAGTGGTTCGGAGAAGGTTGTCGATATGTTATCAAAGAAATGGCATGATTCTTTACTTGTATTTGGTGGGCATAGTCTGTCTGGAGGAGGAAGCGATAAATAAGAGAACAGTTTTTTAATATAAATTCTCCGGCAATATTATGAGGAAGATTTAGCCACCTGGTTTGGAGCTACGACAAAAATGAAGGGTTAACAAACAATTGTTCTTCATTTAGGTAACAGACATATGATAATGCCGGTAGCAAGCAACAGAACCATTGGTACACATTTAGGTGGAAAATCAACATAGGCAAAACTTGTCAAGAATTGTATGTGGCCGAGTATGGCAGTGGATATCTATGTTAGTACGTGTGGAAACTTATCAAACAATACAGAGACCATGTCGACTTGTGACCACCTCTGTTATTTCTAATACCAGCGTTTAGTTGACCTTTCTTTAGGGGGTGAGTGACTGTGTTACTCCCTCACGTCGGACACGAATGGCATGTAAACATTTGTTCCACTACGTGATCTCCACCACGTGTCCTCAAGCAATACCACTAAAACACATCAATATGCTCAAGTGAGATTCTTTGCGCTAGTAGTACCATACCACTGCGCTAGTAGTACCATACCACTGCGCTAGTAGTACCATACCACTGAGCCAGCGATCCTAGGATCGCTGGCTCAGTGGTATGGTACGTTGTGTTGTCTCTTGAGGCGGGACAATGTGTCGTAGGGTCGAATCATGGCCTGCTGCAGTTTGGTAAATTATATATATATGTCGTGCCGATTAGGTAAAACTTGCGATTTTGGCTTAAATAGCAACGCTCACCTTGCCATATAAGACAAGTGAAAATTTGTGTATGCAATAATTTCGCCAAAATCATTCTGAAAATAACGAAGAAAATATATTTCATTGTGTTTGTTTATTATTAAATTAATGTTAACGTATCTAAAATATATTTAGTTGGGTTAGGCTAAATTAAATTGCGCTTGTTGTAATAAGGTTAGGTAGGTTTTCAAAGTTTCTCTTGGTACAAAATTTTAAATTCTTACATTAACATAAAGAAAAAAATGTATCTTTAAACGTATAAGAGAAATTTTTAGAAAGGACTTAATTTTAGATAAGTTCTTGCTAATTGACCAGTTTTACCTAATCGGCACGACATATATATATATATATATATATATATATATATATATATATATATATATATATATATATATATATATATATATATATATATATATATATATATGTGTGTGTGTGTACTCACCTAGTTGTACTCACCTAGTTGTGGTTGCAGGGGTCGAGTCAAAGCTCCTGGCCCCGCCTCTTCACTGGCCGCTACTGGGTCACTCTCCCTGCGCCATGAGCTTTATCATACCTCTGCTTAAAGCTATGTATAGAGCCTGTCTCCACTACATCGCTTCCTAAACTATTCCACTTCCCGACAACTCTGTGACTGAAGAAATACTTCCTAACATCTCTGTGATTCATCTGAGTCTTCAACTTCCATCTGTGTCCCCTTGTTGTTGTGTCCCATCTCTAGAACATTCTGTCTCTGTCCACTTTGTCAATTCCTCTCAGTATCTTATATGTTGTTATCATGTCTCCCCTATCTCTCCTGTCCTCCAGTGTCGTCAGGTCGATTTCCCTTAACCTCCCCTGTGTGTGTGTGTGTGTGTGTGTGTGTGTGTGTGTGTGAGTGTGTGTGTGTGTGTGTGTGTGTGTGTTTAAAGAGGGGCCACAGATATATTAGAACACTTTTTAGTTGTAGCTACAGTGAGAGTAAGAGGCAGATCGGATACAAGGAAAATAGAAGCAGCAAGTTAGAGGTGAAGGTTTATAAACTAAAGGAGGAGGCGGTTAGTGTAAGATATAAACAACTGTTAGATTACAGATGGGCTAGTGAGAGTATAGGCAATGGGGTAGAAGAGGAATTGGGTAAGTTTAGGAAAATAGCATTAGAGTGTTCAGCAGAAGTTTGTGGTAATAGGAAAGTGGGTGCAGGAGGGAAGAAGAGAGCGATTGGTTGAATGATGATGTAAAGAGAGTAGTAAGAGAGAAAAGGTTAGCATATGAGAGGTTTTTACAAAGTAGAAGTGATGCAAGGCGGTAGGAGTATATGGAGAGAAAAATAGAGGTTAAGAGAGTGGTGAAGCAATGTAAAAATAGAGCAAATGAGAGAGTGGGTGAGATGTTATCAACAAATTTTGTTGAAAATAAGAAAAAGTTTTGGAGTGAGATTAATAAGTTGAGAAAGCCTAGGAAGCCAATGGATTTGTTAGCTAAAAATAGGAGAGGAGAGTTATTAAACGGAGAATTAGAGGTATCGGGAAGATGGAGGGTATATTTTGAGGAATTGTTAAATGTTGATGAAGATAGGGAAGCTGTGAATTCGTGTATAGGGTAAGGAGGAATAACATCTTATAGGAGTGAGGAAGAACCAGTTGTGAGTGTGGGGGAAATGCGTGGGGCAATGGGTAGAATGAAATGGGGTAAAGCAGCTGGGATTGATGGGATGAAGATGGAAATGTTAAAAGCAGGTGGATTCAGAGTTTAGGAGTGGTTATTGTTTTTATTTAATAAATGTATGTAAGAGGGTAAGGTATGGAGGTAAAGGGGACAAAAGAGTGTAAAAATTATAGAGAAAAAGTCTGTTGAGTATACCTGGTAAAATGCATGGTAGAGTTATTATTTTTTTTCATTATTAACACATCGGCCGATTCCCACCAAGGCAAGGTGGCCCGAAAAAGAAAAACTTTCATCATCATTCACTCCATTACTGTCTTGCCAGAGGGGTGCTTTACACTACAGTTATAAAACTGCAACATTAACACCCCTCCTTCAGAGTGCAGACACTGTACTTCCCATCTCCAGAACTGAAGTCCAGCCTGCCGGTTTCCCTGAATCCCTTCATAAATGTTACTTTGCTCACACTCCAACAGCACGTCAAGTATTAAAAACCATTTGTCTCCATTCAATCCTATTAAATACGCTCACACATGCTTGCTGGAAGTCCAAGCCCCTCGCACACAAAACCTCCTTTACCCCTCCCTCCAACCTTTCCTACCCCGCCTTCCCTCCACTACAGATTTATACACTCTCGAAGTCATTCTGTCTCGTTCCATTCTCTCTACATGTCCGAACCACCTCAACAACCCCTCCTCAGCTCTCTGGATAATAGTTTTGGCAATCCCGCACCTCCTCCTAATTTCCAAACTCCGAATTCTCTGCATTATATTCACACCATACATTGACCTCAGACATGACATCTCCACTGCCTCCAGCCTTCTCCTCATTGTAACATTCATCACCCATGCTTCACACCCATATAAGAGTGTTGGTATAATTATACTCTCCTACATTCCCCTCTTTACATCCATGTACAAGGTTCTTTGTCTCCACAAACTCCGAAGTGCTCCACTCACCCTTTTCCCCTCATCAATTCAATGATTCACCTCATCCTTCATAGACCCATCTGCTGACATGTCCACTCCCAAATTTCTGAATACATTCAGCTCCTCCATACTCTCTCCCTCCAATCTGATATCCAATCTTTCGTCACCTAATCTTTTTATCCTCATCACCTTACTCTTTCCTATATTCACTTTCAATTTTCTTCTTTTACACACCCTACCAAATCATCCACCAACCTCTGCAACTTCTCTTCAGAATCTCCCAAAAGCACAGTGTCAGCAGCAAAAAGCAACTGTGAGAACTCCCACTTTGTATTTGATTCTTTATCTTTTAACCCCTCACCTCTTGCCAAGACCCTCGCATTCACTTCTCTTACAACCCCATCTATAAATATATTGAACAACCACTGTGACATCACACATCCTTGTCTAAGGCCCACTTATACTGGGAAATAGTCCCCCTCCCTCCTACACACTTTAACCTGAGCCTCACTATCCTCAAAAAAACTCTTCACTGCTTTCAGTAACCTACCTCCTATTTCATACACCTGCAACATCTGCCACATTGCCCCCCTATCCACCCTATCATACGCCTTTTCCAAATCCATAAATGCCACAAAAACCTCTTTACCCTTATCCAAATACTGTTCACCTATATGTTTCACTGTAAACACTTGGTCTACACACCCCCTACCTTTCCTAAAGCCCCCTTGTTCATCTGCTATCCTGCTTTCTGTCTTACTCTTAATTCTTTTAATAATAACTCTACCATACTCTTTACCAGGTACACTCAACAGACTTATTTCCCTATAATTTTTGCACTCTCTTTTGTCCTCTTTGCCTTTATACAAAGGAACAATACATGCTCTCTGCCAATCCCTAGGTACCTTACCCTCTTCCATACATTTATTAAATAATAGCACCAACCACTCCAAAACTATATCCCCACCTGCTTTTACAATTTCTATCTTTATCCCATAAATCCCAGCTGCCTTACCCCCTTTCATTCTACCCACTGCCTCACGAACTTCCCCTACACTCACAACTGGCTCTTCCACACTCCTACAAGATGTTATTCCTCCTTGCCCTATACACGAAATCACATCTTCCCTGACTTCATCAACATTTAACAACTCCTCAAAATATTCCCTCCATCTTGCTGATACCTCTAACTCTTCATTTAATAACTCTCCTCTCCTATTTTTAACTGTCAAATTCATTTGTTCCCTAGGCTTCCTCAACTTATTAATCTCACTCCAAAACTTTTTCTTATTTTCAACAAAATTTGTTGATAACATCTCACCCACTCTCTCATTTGCTCTCTTTTTACATTGCTTCACCACTCTCTTAACCTCTCTTTTTCTCTCCATATACTCTTCACTCCTTGCATCACTTCTACTTTGTAAAAACCTCTCATATGCTAAGTTTTTCTCCCTTACTACTCTCTTTACATCATCATTCCACCAATCGCTCTTCTTCCCTCCCGCACCCACTCGCCTGTAACCACAAACTTCTGCTGAACACTCTAACACTACATTTTTAAATCTACCCCATACATCTTCGACCCCATTGCCTACACTCTCACTGACCCATCTATCCTCCAATAGTTGTTTATATCTTACCCTTTTCACCTCTCTCTTACTTACTGCTTCTATTTTCCTTGTATCCCATCTACCTTTTACTCCCACTGTAGCTATAACTAAAAAGTGATCTGATATATCTGTGGCCCCTCTATAAACATGTACATCCTGAAGTCTACTCAACAGTCTTTTATCTACCAATACGTAATCCAACAAACTACTGTCATTTCGCCCTACAACATTATTGAAATAATTAAGAGTAAGACGGAGAGCAGGATAGGAGATGAACAAGGAGGCTTTAGGAAGGAAAGAGGGGTGTAGACCAAGTGTTTGCAGTGAAACATATAGGTGAACAGTATTTAGATAAGGGTAAAGAGGTTTTTGTGGCATTTATGGATTTGGAAAAGGCGTATGAGAGGGTGGATAGGGGGGCAATGTGGCAGATGTTACAAATGTATAAGATAGGAGGTAGGTTATTGAAAGCAGTGAAGAGTTTTTACGAGGATAGTGAGCCTAAGGTTAGAGTATGTAGGCGAGAGGGAGATTATTTCCCAGTAAAAGTAGGCCATAGACAGGGATGTGTGATGTCACCATGGTTGTTCAATATATTTATAGATGGAGTTGTAAGAGAAGTGAATGCTCGGGTGTTGGCAAGAGGTGTGGGGTTGAAAGTTAAAGAATCTAACACGAAGTGGGAATTATCACAGTTGCTCTTTGCTGATGACACTGTGCTTTTGGGAGATTCTGATGAGAAGTTGCAAAGGTTGGTGGATGAGTTTGGTAGGGTATGTAAAAGAAGAAAATTGAAAGTGAATATAGGAAAGAGTAAGGTGATGAGGATAACCAAAAATTTAGTTCACAGAAGATTGGATATGAGATTAGAGGGAGAGAGTATGGAGGAGGTGAATGCATTCAGATATTTGTTAGTGGGCGTGTCAGCATATGGGTCAATAAAAGATGAGGTGAATCATGGAATTAACGAGGGGAAAAAGGTGAGTGGTGCACTGAGGAGTCTGTGGAGACAAAGAACTTTATCCATGAAAGCAAAGAGGGGAAATGTATGAGAGTAAAGTTATACCAACACTCTTGTATGGGTGTGAACCGTGGGTTGTGAATGTTACAAGGAGAAGGCTGGAGGCAGTGGAGATGTCGTGTCTGAGGGCAATGTGTTGTGTGAATATAATGCAGAGAATCTGTAGTTTGGTGATTAGGAGGAGGTGTGGGATTACCAAAACTATTATCCAGAGGGGTTGTTGAGATGGTTTGGACATGTAGAGAGATGGAACGAAATAGAATGACTTCGAGAGTGTATAAATCTGTAGTGGAGGGAAGGCGAGGTAAGGATGAGCCTAGGAAAGGTTGGAGGGAGGGGTTAAAGGAGGTTTTGTGTGCGAGGGGCTTGGACTTTCAGCAAGCGTGCGTGAGCGTGTTAGATAGGAGCGAATGAAGACAAGTGGTTTTTAGGACTTGACGTGCTGTTGGAGTGTAAGTAAAGTAACATTTATGAAGGGATTCAGGGAAACCTGCAGGTCGGACTTGATTCCTGAAGATGAACATTATCAACAAGTCCCTGAATAAACTAACTTCTGACATGAGAGAGGCAGTAAGCAGATTGAACAATAAAGCGACAAGGTCGCCAAAGAGCAATATGCTCCAAGCAGCTGTGAACAGCACAACAGCCGCCAAGAAGGAAAGTCACAAAAATCGACCTAACTGTGGACAATCAGCAAGTCCTCCAATACGGTACAAATTTCCCAAATTACTGAATCTGAGTTTAGTAACTTACAAAACTTTTACTACAACAGTGTGAATATGCCAGTCTGAGTAAGTTAGATCGAGAGTTAAACATTGGATCTGGATCAAACTGTTTCACAACATACAACCAAAAAACGTCCCAAAAAAAAAACTGCAAATAAGTTTCCGGGAACATAGTTCTGCAGGGAACAATACGTACGTCTTGGTTCACTAACAAAATCATACTATTAAACAAAATGAGTTTGCATCACAACAAGAGCAATAAACAAAGTTCCTGCCAGTCAGTGGGCAGTGAGGGAGAGGACGTTTTGCCTCCAACGTAACATAACATATCATAAAGTAATGCACCATAGCATAAAAAAATATAGCATAAAATAACAAAATATAACATATTATATGAATAACTAAAGAAAGTGTAGCGAACATTTGCCAGTGCTCAAAAATAACGCACATGGAAACAGAAACCCCGTGCTGGGGTCCTCTTCAGCAGGTGCACAAAAGAAAGGAGAACATGAATTTATTAGGTTGCGCTTCTCAGCCGTGCAGGTGAGCATGAAGCGTCAGGTCACCGTGTGGGAAGACAGGTCAGCGTGTGGGAAGACAGGCCAGGGAGTGAATGTGAATGAATGAATGTGAGTGAATGAATTGAAGCTTAAAATTTGGCTAGGAAGTTACTTTGTGATATATAATTCCTGATCTCATGCTGGTTGTTTGGTTTCTATTGTCCCTGTGAGATGTTCAAATTAAGGGTGGTAGCTATGAGGGCAGATTCTATGATTTCTGCGTTTGTAGCTGCAGTGTGATTTATGTTTGTAGCTGCAGTGTGATTTGTGTTTGTAGCTGCAGTGTGATTTGTGTTTGTAGCTGCAGTGTGATTTATGTTTGTAGCTGCAGTGTGATTTATGTTTGTAGCTGCAGTGTGATTTATGTTTGTAGCTGCATTGTGATTTATGTTTGTAGCTGCAGTGTGACTTATGTTTGTAGCTGCAGTGTGATTTGTGTTTGTAGCTGCAGTGTGATTTATGTTTGTAGCTGCAGTGTTATTTATGTTTGTAGCTGCAGTGTGATTTATGTTTGTAGCTGCAGTGTTATTTATGTTTGTAGCTGCAGTGTGATTTATGTTTGTAGCTGCAGTGTTATTTATGTTTGTAGCTGCTGTGTGATTTATTTTTGTAGCTGCTGTGTGATTTATGTTTGTAGCTGCAGTGTGATTTATGTTTGAGGTTGGCAGCCTCCCATAATATAAAATAACATAACGTAACGTAACATACCATAATATAACATAGCATAACACAACACATTATACCACAACTTAACAGAACATAAGACAATATAACATAACATAGCATAACATAACATAAATGCTGTAGGTAGTAAAAACATCAGCTCAAGCATGAAAAATGGCAAGCCAGGTTTAGGAACAAGTCGCAATATCTGCTTGTAGAGTGGCAGATGAATTATTGATGGGAGACCAACACTGAAGGCAGAAGCCATCACTCTGTGTCACAGGGACCACACATCTGCTATCTAGGTCGGGAAACCAACAATATTTAGAGCTGTAATGTAAAGAATATTTTTAAGCTTAATGAAAACTTTATATATGCGATGACATTTCACGTGATATGCAAGCATTTAACAAGTCAGTAAACGATTTATGTTCAGCTGAGACTATTATGTTCAGCTGAGACTATACAGAAGAAGAGTGAAGACTGACCCAGTGCAGGTGACTGGACCAGTACAGGTGACTGGACCAGTGCAGGTGACTGGACCAGTACAGGTGACTGGACCAGTGCAGGTGACTGGACCAGTGCAGGTGACTGGACTAAGCAGGCCAGAATATTTTTTAGTGGGTTTGGGTTTGACAAAAACTTGCCAAGTATGGGCCTGCTGCAGTGTTCCTCCTTTCTTATGTTATGTGAACTAGATGACCCCGCTAACAAGAGATAAGAAGTCTACTGGAATGCTCCACTATTCTTAGTTGATATGTTGATCTACTGTGTAGTGTCACGTCATTCCAGGTGTTTCTGACGTAACTAATGTGCCATCTGTATTCCAATCTGGTTTTGGACAATATTAGATGATCTTATTACAGCTTGTCCTAAAAAATCTTGTGTGTTCACTATTAACCCACATGGTGGCAGAAACTTCGGAGATTATTGATCTCTATATATCGATCCCCTTCTGGGATCTTCTTCAGCTAAAGAGGATCCAGATGGGGGTCGAAATATACAGATCAATTGATCTCCGGAATCTCTGTCACCATGTGGGTGAATATTAATCATTGAGAAGTGTTCATTACACTGAAGATTGTAAAAAATCATCTGTGTATTTTGCTCCTTAATGATCAGTTCTCCCTCTTTTCACTTCGTAAAATGGTTGTAATAGCTCTGTGTATGGTTGTAATAGCTCTGTGTATGGTTGTAATAGCTCTGTGTATTGTTGTAATAGCTCTGTGTATGGTTGCAATAGCTCTGTGTATGGTTGTAATAGCTCTGTGTATGGTTGTAATAACTCTGTGTATGCCACAAACATTGTTGGTGTCAATATATACGCAGCAGGCATATTACGATCCGTGATAACTGCATAAATTGAATTGGTTTTAGAAGACACATTAGTAAACACTAGGACAAATTTATTAGAAAACATTTCTGAGCTGGGTCATTGATCAAGTCAAACATACAAAGGCCAAAAGTAATTGTGTCTATTGGCTGGAAGTGAGTTGTGATTGACGTGAGGTGACCTGGTACAACTGTAAATGAGGTTCATTTTTCTGAGATTGCGCCGGGTAATCCATGAGGTAACATGCTTTCTGTGTTGTGAGGTCAAATGCTCCCTTTGTTGTGAGGTCACATGCTCCCTTTGTTGTGAGGTCACATGCTCCCTTTGTTGTGAGGTCACATGCTTCCTGTGTTGTGAGGTCACATGCTTCCTGTGTTGTGAGGTCACATGCTTCCTGTGGTGAGGTCACATGCTTCCTGTTCTGAGGTCACATTCTTAAGATGGTGTGAGGTCACATTCTAGCTGTGTTGAGGTCACATTCTTCCTGTGTTGTGAGTTCACATTCTTCCTTTACTGTGAGGTCACATTCTTCCTGTGTTGAGATCACTTTCTTCCTGTATTGTGAGGCCACATTCTTCCTGTGTTGTTAGGTCACTTTCTTCCTTTGTTAGGTCACTTTCTTCCGGTGTTACGAGGTCACATTCTTCCTGTATTGAGACGTCACATGCTTGCGGTGTTGTGAAGTCACATTCTTCCTGTGTTGAGGTCACTTTCTTCCTGTATTGTGAGGTCACATTCTTATTGTGTTGAGGTCACATTTTTCCTGTGTTGAAGTCACATTTTTCCTGTATTGAAGTTACATTTTTCCTGTGTTGAAGTCACAGTCTTGCTGTGTTGTGAGGTCACACAAGTGTGAGAATAAGACACAGCAGCACCTACGTAACATTACCGGCAGCCGCCAATTTTAAACTTCCTCGTAAAATGATTTGTCAATTTTTTTTTAATCAACTGGATGACACACCAGCTAAAAAAATCAGAGACCTAAAAATTCACTGACCAATTGACTCGTAACAAATAAACTCATATTAAAAATTGTATACATACATGGCAACTCTTTCTCAATGAATATTTAACATGAAAAGTTTGTCCATGAAGTAATGGCCTCAGGGGCAGCCTGGAAAATACGATTTTCTGAATTTTTATATATGTTGGGGACTGAGGTGAGCATGAGGTGAATGACATACACTCCTGATGTGAATATTGCATGAGGAGTAGCTGCTCCCAGGGGATAGTGACGTGACTATCCCCTCTCTTCTTGCTCTCCGGCGACTCTACAGTAATGTAGACTACAGCTAGTTCTCTATCCTCCCAATTGACCAACACACAGCAAGTACCAACTTTCGCCTAGCACAGAGCAAGTAGCCCCTATCATTATACATCAACTAACCTTCTATCCTTCCTGGTAGCCAGAATTTATCAACGTACCATGTCTTCCCTCCTTGCTACCCAGAATACAGCAACTATTTAATCATTCTATTGGAAGCTCTGTGATTGACTGCTTATAACGCTGAGCTACGAACATGGATCTTGGTACGAGTCCCGGTTCATTCTTCTGTTTATTTGTTTATTTACTGTAAATCATGACATATCTTGGATTTACACACACACACACACACACACACACACACACACACACACACACACACACACACACACACATTTATAGTTAATGATATTGTCCTCAGCAAAATGCATAGCATCGATTGCGATGCATCTATCTCTCTTTCAAATCGTAGATATTTGCTGTGTTCCTGGGATGGGATCCCTTGTGTGAACTTCCCCGATAATCAGAAAAGAAAGTTGCTGTTTGTGTCTCTGGAGAGCTGACAGGAGCACACTACCTGGTTGTGTGAGCAACCATTTATGAGCGTGTGTGAGAGTCGGAGGAACACACTGCTCCAAATTAACTGCTGTCTCTAGACCAATTCAGCCATGTCAGTGGTATTGAGTGGATCCAAGAGGCTGTAAAGGCAGAGGAAACACCTGCCACTCTGATGTTATTTTTCCCTCGAGCTGACGAGAGAGGAAACTTTACCCTCTCCCTCGTTTCACAAGTAAACAATGACAACACACTCGCTCTGAAAGGTGTGTATCTGCCAGTGTGTGTATTATATACACTGAGAGATTTACGCTTCTCGATGGATTTATGCATCGATATGTTTATACATATCTCCGTTTATATATATATCAAGTGTTGTGTAAGTATTGTGAATGTGTTGTGAATGTACACAAAGTAAGTTTTCTTTGCAATACGTTTTCCAGTTTAAAACATTCTTGATATTACTGTAGAAGTAAATTGTCGCTGGGCAGTCAACAGGACTGGTAACTAACAATGTAACCACCAACCATCATTGTAACTGCCACCCATGACAGTTACACCCACCCATCATGGTACCTACCACCCAAGACAGTTACACCCACCCATCATGGTACCTACCACCCATGACAGTTACACCCACCCATCATGGTACCTACCACCCAAGACAGTTACACCCACCCATCATGGTACCTACCACCCATGACAGTTACACCCACCCATCATGGTACCTACCACCCATGATAGTTACACCCACCCATCATGGTACCTACCACCCATGACAGTTACACCCACCCATCATGGTACCTACCACCCAAGACAGTTACACCCACCCATCATGGTACCTACCACCCATGACAGTTACACCCACCCATCATGGTACCTACCACCCATGACAGTTACACCCACCCATCATGGTACCTACCACCCATGACAGTTACACCCACCCATCATGGTACCTACCACCCATGACAGTTACACCCACCCATCATGGTACCTACCACCCAAGACAGTTACACCCACCCATCATGGTACCTACCACCCATGACAGTTACACCCACCCATCATGGTACCTACCACCCATGACAGTTACACCCACCCATCATGGTACCTACCACCCATGACAGTTACACCCACCCATCATTGCGAGCACCAATCATCATAGTAATAACCACTTATCACCATTTATGATGGTGACTGCCATCCAGCAGGGTAACTACCATCTACCATATTAACTACAACCCATCAAGGCAACCACCACAATTGTGGTAGCTACCATCCATCTTATTAACCACAACTTATCAAGGAAATTACCTCTTGTCATGGTAATAACGTCCCATCATGGTAACCACCACCTAGTATGGTACTGTCTGCTATCATTGTAACTACCATTCATCATAGCAATTACTATCTATAATGGTAAACACCAATTATTATGTAACTTCCATCCATGATTATTACAACCGCCCAAGGAGGTAAAAACTATATATGGTAATCACTAATGGTAATTACCGCTAATCACTGTTACCCCCATCCATCATGGCAACAACACATCATGATAAATAACCACTATCCAAACAACCACTATCATCGTATCTATCAACCATCATGGTAGTCACCCCATCATGGTAACCACAAACCAATCATGGTAACTGCTGAATATCATGGTAACCCCTAGCATAAATATTGGACCTTTCTAGACACAACTGATTTTTAATTATAAAATTATTCAGGTTCAGAGTAAGAGTTAAAACAGAGTTGTGAAAATGTAAGAGTTAACTCTCTTATTGCAACCTGCATACAAACCTGTAAGAGTTAACTCTCTTATTGCGACCTGCATACAAACCTGTAAGAGTTAACTCTCTTATTGCGACCTGCATACAAACCTGTAAGAGTTAACTCTCTTATTGCGACCTGCATACAAACCTGTAAGAGTTAACTCTCTTATTGTGACCTGCATACAAACCTGTAATAGTTAACTCTCTTATTGCAACCTGCATACAAACCTGTAAGAGTTAATTAACTCTCTTATTGCGACCTGCATATAAGCCTGTTAGTGTGATGGTTATTGTTACCCACTGTAATGGTTAGTGTGTTATCCATTGTGATGGTTATTGTTATGAATTCTGATGGTTACTGTGTTTTCCATTGTGGTGGTTATTGTGTTATCCATTGTGATGGTTATTGTGTTATCCATTGTGATGGTTACTGTGTTATCCATTGTGATGGTTACTGTGTTATTCATTGTGATGGTTACTGTGTTATCCATTGTGATGGTTACTGTGTTATCCATTGTGATGGTTACTGTGTTATCCATTGTGATGGTTACTGTGTTATCCATTGTGATGGTTACTGTGTTATCCATTGTGATGGTTACTGTGTTATCCATTGTGATGGTTATGTGTTATCCATTGTGATGGTTACTGTGTTATCCATTGTGATGGTTACTGTGTTATCCATTGTGATGGTTACTGTGTTATCCATTGTGATGGTTACTGTGTTATCCATTGTGATGGTTACTGTGTTATCCATTGTGATGGTTAGTGTGTAATCAATTGTGATGGTTACTGTGTTATCCATTGTGATGGTTACTGTGTTATCCATTGTGATGGTTACTGTGTTATCCATTGTGATGGTTATTGTGTTATACATTGTGATGGTTATTGTGTTATACATTGTGATGGTTACTGTGTTATCCATTGTGATGGTTACTGTGTTATCCATTGTGATGGTTAGTGTGTAATCAATTGTGATGGTTACTGTGTTATCCATTGTGATGGTTACTGTGTTATCCATTGTGATGGTTACTGTGTTATCCATTGTGATGGTTACTGTGTTATCCATTGTGATGGTTACTGTGTTATCCATTGTGATGGTTACTGTGTTATCCATTGTGATGGTTACTGTGTTATCCATTGTGATGGTTACTGTGTTATCCATTGTGATGGTTACTGTGTTATCCATTGTGATGGTTACTGTGTTATCCATTGTGATGGTTAGTGTGTTATCCATTGTGATGGTTAGTGTGTTATCCATTGTGATGGCTATTGTGTAATCAATTGTGATGGTTACTGTGTTATCCATTGTGATGGTTAGTGTGTTATCCATTGTGATGGTTAGTGTGTTATCCATTGTGATGGTTAGTGTGTTATCCATTGTGATGGCTATTGTGTAATCAATTGTGATGGCTATTATCCACTGGGATGGTTATTGTGTTACCCTTTGTGATGGTTATTGTGTTATTCATTGTAATGGTTACTGTTATGCATTGTGATGGTTATTGTTATTCAGTGTGATGGATGTTATCCAGTGTGATGGTTATTGTTATATATTGTGATGGTTATTGTTATCCATTGCGATGGTTATTGTTATCCATTGTAATGGTTATTGTTATCCATTGTGATGGTTATTGTTATCCATTGTGATGGGTATTGTTATCCAGTGTGGTGGTTATTGTTATCCAGTGTGGTGGTTATTGTTATCCATTGTGATGGTTATTGTTATCCATTATGATGGTTATTGTGTTATTCTTTGCAGCGACACAGGTTATAAGTTCTGCAATAACACCCACCACTGCTTGAAGGCGCTCAGTCCTGGGAATGTTATCTTGCCTTAGCTAGTAGAAGCGTTATTGGTGTTGCTGATACAAATATAAATTTGTGAACGCTGGGTTTTGGGAGACTTTTAACAGGTGCGTGGAGTGTTTTACCACATTTATGTACTCGCGTTTCAGTTAGTGTTGTGGCTTGCGCTAAGTATTGATAGTGAAAAGTGGCAAGACAGGTACGTAGATTTTCAGATCATTTACTGTTAGGAGTGACTGTTGCTTCATGTGTCAGCTGCTACACACAAAGTCTGATTGAGAAACCTTTTTTGTGTTAATCTTAGGATATTATTGAGATTGAATTTCTTCCTTACTGCATGTACATAGATTTTCAGATCACATGCTGTGAGGAATGTCTTGTTTCATATATGTCCGTTGCTTCTCATGAAATCTGATTGAGAGACTTTGTGTTAATCATAGGTTAAATTTCTACATTATTCATATACTGAGATTCTATTTCACTGAATGGTACGAAACGTATTATAATTCCCCCCTGTACATTAATTGTCTCTTGACCACCAGTTAATGGATGCGTTTTTAAAATCACTTTCACTCTACCCTGCTTTGATGTATTGCAAGTTATAGAACTGAATGAAAGGAGTCCACTTACACCGCTGGAATCACATTACAAAGAACTTAGCAGGCTTTCATCTGGATGAAGTCCAACCTTCTTTATTTGAGGGGATGCGTGTTTGTACTATACAACAACAACAACAACAACACATCAATATCAACAGCAAAAACATCGACAACAACAATAGCATAAAAACAATATCAACAACAACAGCAACACAATATCAGCAACAGCAAAAATATCGACAACAACGGCAATAGCATCAACACATCAACAACACAACATCAACAAAAATACACCAACAGCACAACACCACAACAACATCAACGCCACACTATCAACACCACAACAACATCAACACCACAACAACATCAACGCCACAACAACATCAACGGCACATCAACATCAACACCACAACAACATCAACACCACCACAACAACACCAAAACATCAACACCACAACAACATCAACACCACAACAACAACAACACCACAACATCAACACCACAACACCATCAACACCACAACAACATCAACACAACATCAACACAAAACAACATCAACGCACACCATCAACACCACAACAACATCAACACAACATCAACACCACAACATCAACACCACAACAACATCAACACCACAACAACAACAACACCACAACATCAACACCACAACATCAACACCAAAACAACATCAACGCCACACCATCAACACCACAACATCAACACCACAACAACATCAACACCACAACAACATCAACACCACAACAACATCAACACCACAACAACATCAACACCACAACAACATCAACACCACAAAATCAACACCACAACATCATCAACGCCACACCATCAACACCACAACAACATCAACACCACAACAACATCAACGCCACACCATCAACACCACAACAACATCAACACCACAACAACATCAACACCACAACAAGCATCAACACCACAACAACATCAACACCACAACACATCAACACCACAACAACATCAACACCACAACAACATCAACACCACAACAACATCAACACCACAACAACATCATCACCACAACAGCATCAACACCACAACAACATCAACACCACAACACCATCAACACCACAACAACAACAACAACACACCATCAACACCACAACAACATCAACGCCACACCATCAACACCACAACAACATCAACACCACAACAACATCAACACCACAACAACATCAACAAGTCTCCTCAGATCTAGCATAGTCAACCTGCAACACAAGAGGTTAGACTAAAATAAAAAAAATTGCAAGCATAAATTGTGATTTAATTAACAAATTTGGTGAGCGTTAATTCAACATAATTGTTTACATTTTATTTATGGTCCCCTGAATTTTTTGCAGAATTACAGTATGTAATTATTTAATTTATGCAGAAAATCAAAATGTTTTTCAGTTAGGATATTTAGTCAAAATTCCAAACGTTTCAAACAATTGAACATTAGTTTATAATTAATAACTGTTACACTGTTCTAATATTAACTCTGTCAGGCTTTGTTATCTTGTTTCAGTTTTATTCATTGTTTGTTCTTGGTGTCATTATTGACATACCAAATTTCAACCATGTTTTATTACGTAAAATTTCTTTTTTTTTTTTACCGAGAAATTCATTGTATAGTAGTCTAGTTAACATCAGGCACCCAGAGCGGAACTATCCTGAGGTAATATGAATAAAAACCGTTGTTCTGGTTGAAGTTGTTGGATATACAGATAAGTGATGATTTCAGGGGGTGGTAGAAGAAAACAATATTCAAACAGCTAGAGGAAGAACCTTGAGTTTTCCCTGAAGTAAGTTTATTCTTTTCTCTGACGATGAGGGTCCCCAGCACAGATCCAGAGGTGGTACCTTCCAATATATATAGTACATATATATATATATATATATATATATATATATATATATATATATATATATATATATATATATATATATTATATATATATATATATATCACCTGTTTACTGTGATCTTTTTGCATATATATATATAAATATATATATATATATATATATATATATATATATATATATATATATATATATATATATTGTCGTGCCGATTAGGTAAAACTGGTCAATTAGCAAGAACTCATCTAAAATTAAGTCCTTTCTAAAAATTTCTCTTATACGTTTAAAGATATATTTTTTAATTTATGTTAATGTAAAAAAAATATTTTTGTACCAAGAAAAACTTTGAAAACTTACCTAACCTTATTACAACAAGCGCAATTTAATTTAGCCTAACCAAACTAAATATATTTTAGATACGTTTACAATAATTTATTAATAAACAAACACAATGAAATATATTTTTTTCGTAAGGTTCAGAATGATTTTTGCGAAATTATTGCATACACAAATTTTCGCTTGTCTTATATGGCACGAAGGGCGTTGTTATTTAAGGCAAAATCGCAAGTTTTACCTAATCGGCACGATATATATATATATATATATATATATATATATATATATATATATATATATATATATATATATATATATATAGTGTGTGTGTGTGCTAGTTAGTTAGTTGCCATTTTGTCCTAGGCACATGTCGATTAGACAATAGGCGTATATGTGTGTGTGTGTGTGTGTGTGTGTGTGTGAGGAAACACTTCGAAATGTTTCGGCCCCGCCGGGAATTGAACCAGGGCCATCCGTGCGTGAAGCAAGAGCGCTAGCCACCATGCCATCGGGGCGTGTGTGTTGTGTGTATGTGTAGAGAGAAAGAGCACTGAATAGAGCAATTAAATATAAGCAATAGAGATTAGAGATTCACCAAAAGATAATTATGGTATAACACCATCATATCAAATGTAAAAATTATTTATAATATGTACAGGAAGGGCATGGACCAATAAAATAAATCATGAAAAGTGTTTGGAGAGAGGGACTAAATAGAAAACGATCATTGCTCCAGCTATAACACACCAATAAAGAAGACAGATTAAAAGAAGGCACTGGACAGGCACCTCAAGTCAGTACCTGACCAACCAGGCTGCAGTTTCCGTGCGGCCAGCAGTAGCAGCCTGGTTGATCAGACCCTGATCCACCACGAGGCCTTGTCTCAGACGGGGCCGGTCTGAGTAGTACTAGCAGAAGTAGTAATAGTAGCAGTACTAGTATCAGAAGAAAAATCAGTAGCAGCAGCAACAACAGCAGCAGCAGCTGCTGCAGCAGCATAAGTATTAGTGGTAGAAGAATCGGTAATAATATTAATAATAGTAGTAGTGAAAGAAGTATAAGTAATAGTAGCAGAATCAGTAGCAGTAGAATTATCGGTAATAGTATTAATAATAATACAAGTAGTATTAGTAGAAGTATTGGTAATAATAATATTAGTAGAAGTAGTAGTAAAAATAGTAGTGGTGGTAATAGTACATGTACCAGCAATTAATATGATAATAATAATAATAATATTAATAGTAGAACAAGTAGTGCTGGTAGTAGTAGTAGAAATACCGATGGCAGTTGTAGCAGCCAGGAGCACCCCAGGCTGGGTGGGGAGCAGCTAGGAGCACCCCAGGCTGGGTGGGGAGCAGCTAGGAGCACCCCAGGCTGGGTGGGGAGCAGCAAGGAGCACCCCAGGCTGGGTGGGGAGCAGCTAGGAGCACCCCAGGCTGGGTGGGGATGAGCTAGGTGCACCCAGGCTGGGTGGGGGGAGCAGCTAGGAGCACCCCAGGCTGGGTGGGGAGCAGCCATGAGCACTCCAGGCTGGGTGGGGAGCAGCTAGGAGCACACAACTGGGTGGGGAGGAGCTAGGTGCACCCAGGATGGGTGGGGAGCAGCTAGGAGCACACAGGCTGGGTGGAGAGAGACAACGAGCACCAAGGCAGGGTGCGGAGCTCCTAGGTGCACCCAAGAAGGGTGGGGAGCAGCTATGAGCACCCACGCTAGGTGGGGAGGACCTAGGTGCACCCAGGGTGAGTGGAGAGTAGCTAGGAGCTCCCAGGCTGGGTAGAGAGCAGCTAAGTGAACCCAGACTGAGTGGAGAGAAGCTATGAGCACCAAGACTGGGATGAGAGAAACTAGGTGCATCCAAGCTGGGTGGGGAGCAGCTAGGAGCACCCAGGCTGTTTGGAGAGCTCGTATGTGCACCAAGACTGAGTGGAGAGCACGTAGGTGCAGCCAGACTGGGTGGAGAGCAAGTAGGTACTCCCAGACTGGGAGGAGAGAAAGGAGGTGCACCCAGGTTGGGTGGAGAGCAGTATGGGTGGCGAGGAGCTAGGTGCCCCGAGGCTGGGTGGAGAGCAGCTGAGGGCACCCAGGCTGGGTGGGGAGGAGCTAGGTGCACCCAGTCTTTGTAGAGAGCACATAGGAGCACTCAGGTCGGGTGGGGAGGAACTAGTTGCACCCAGGCTGGGTGGGGAGCAGCTAGGTGAATCCAGGCTGAGTGGATAGCAGCGAGGAGCACCCAGGCTGTTTGGAGAGAAGCTAGGTACACGCAGGCTGGGTGGAGAGCAGCTAGGAGCTCCCAGTATGGGTGGCGAGAAGCTAGGTGCCCTCAGGCCGGGTGGAGAGCAGCTAGGAGCTCCCAACATGGGTGGCGAGGAGCTATGAGCACGCAGGCTGGGTGGAGAGCAGCTTGAAGCTCCCAGTATGAGTGGCGAGAAGCTAGGTTCATCCAGGCTGGGTGGGGTGGAGCTAGGTGCACTCAGTCTGGGTAGAGAGCAAGAAGGAGCACCCAGGCCTGGTGGGGAGGAACTAGTTGCACCCAGCTTGAGTGGAGAGTAGCTATGAGTACCCAGGCCGGGTGGACAGAAGCTAGGAGCACCCAGGCAGGGTGGGGAGCAGCTATGTGCATCCAGGCTGAGTGGAGAGCAGCGAGGAGCACCATGGATGTTTGGAGAGCAGCTAGGAACACGCAGGCTGGGTGGAGAGCAGCTAAGAGCACACAAGCTGGGTGGAGAGCAGCCAGGAGCACCCAGGCTGATTGCAGAGCAGCTAGGAGCACCCAGGCTAATTGCAGAGCAGTTAGGAGCACCCAGGCTGATTGCAGAGCAGTTAGGAGCACGCAGGCTCGGTGGAGAACAGCTAGGAGCACACAGGCTGGGTGGAGAGCAGCCAGGAACCAGGCTGATTGCAGAGCAGCTAGGAGCACCCAGGCTGAGGGGAGAGCAGCTAGGAGCACGCAGGCTGAATTGAGAGCAGATAGGAGAATCAATGCTGGTTGGAAAGCAGCTAGGAGCACGCGGGCGGAGTGGAGAGCAGCTAGGAGCACTCAGGCTGGGTGGAGGGAGGCTAGAAGCACCCAGGTTGAGTAGAGAGCAGCTAGGAGCACTCAGGCTGGGTGGAGGGAGTCTAGGAGCACCCAGGCTGGGTGGAGGACAAGTAGGTGCAGCGAGGCTGGGTGGAGAGCAAGTAGGTGCAACCTGGCTGGGTGGAGTGGAGCTAGGTGCGCTCAGGATGGGTGCGGAGCAGCTATGAGCACCTAGGATGTTTGGAGAGCAGCTAGGAGCACGCAGGCTCGGTGGAGAACAGCTAGGAGCACACAGGCTGGGTGGAGAGCAGCCAGGAACCCAGGCTGATTGCAGAGCAGCTAGGAGCACCCAGGCTGAGTGGAGAGCAGCTAGGAGCACTCAGGCTGGGTGGAGGGAGTCTAGGAGCACCCAGGCTGGGTGGAGAGCTAGTAGGTGCAGCCAGGCTGGGTGGAGAGCACGTAGGTGCAGCCTGGCTGGGTGGAGTGGAGCTAGGTGCGCTCAGGCTGGGTGCGAAGCAGCTATGAGCACCTAGGATGGGTGGGGAGCAGCTAGGAGCACCGAGGGTGGTTCCGGAGGAGCTAGGTGCACCCACGCTTGGAATAGACCAGCTATGAGCACCATGGCTGGGTGGGGAGCAGCAAGGAGCACCCGGGCTGGGTGGGGAGGAGCTAGGTGCACCCATGACGGATTGGGAGCAGCTAGGTGCACCCAGGCCGAGTGGAGAACAGCTAGGAGCACCCAGGATGCGTAGATATCAGCTAGGATCACCCAGGCTGGATGGAGAGGAGCTAGGGGCAACCAGGCTGGGTGGGGAGCAGCTAGGAGCACCAAGGCTGGGTGGAGAGCAGCTAGGTGCACCCAGGCTGAGTCGACAGCAGTTAGGAGCGCCCTTGCTGGGTGGACAGAGGCTATGAGCACCCAGGCTGGCTGCGGAGCAGCTAGGTGCACCCAGGCTGAGTGGAGAGCAGCTCGGAGCACCCAAGCTGGATAGAGAACAGCTTGGTGCACCCAGGCTGAGTGGAGAGCAGTTAGGAGCACTCAGACTGGGTGGAGAGCAAGTAGGTGCTCAAAGGCTGGGTAGGGGGGAGCTAGGTGCACCCAGGCTTGGTGGGGAGGAGCTATGTGTATCCAGATTGGGTGGGGATATGCTAGGTGCACCCAGGCTCAGTGAAGAAAAGCTAGGAGCACCCAGGATGCGTAGATGGCAGCTATGAACACTTAGGCTGGGTGGGAAGCAGCTAGGAGTACCCAGGCTGTGTGCAGAGCAGCTAGGAGCACCCAGGCTGGGTTGAGAGCAGCTAGGACCACCCAGGCTGAGTAGAGAGCCGCTAGGTCACCCAGGCTGAGTGGAGAGCAGCAAGTAGCAATCAGTCTTGGTGGTGAGAGGCTAGGAGCACCCAGGCCGTGTGGAGAGCAGCTAGGTGCACCCAGGCTGAGTCGACACACACCTTGCAGACTTGTTTCGATGACAGTGTTTGTTCACCTTGTGAGTATAGTGTAGAGTGTATAGGGGTGTGTTGTTTATATTGGGGGCTGTGTATAGTGTCGTGTCATGTATAATGAGGTGTCGTTTAGTGCAGTGAGTGAGCATCTCTGCCAGGCCTGCCTCCCCAGGTCATCACCCCTCCCCCACTACTCCCTCACCCTTATCACTCCTCACACCATATCCACCTCCTCCCTTTCCCGCCTTAAACGAGGACGTGAGACCACCAACCAAATCTAGGCCTACGGTCTCCTCCACCCCTCTCCACCCCAACCATGAACAACCCAGGGTATGTGCGTCCACCCACACGTGCCATTCTCCCCTCAGGCCAAGCTTTCCACACAGATTGAGGTATGGCAGATGATGCAGCAAGCCAGCCACAAAGCCAGGGAAACAGTGCACCTAACAATGAAAGAAGAGGCACATGTCAGGTGTGTGGAGCGTCTCAGGCACTCAACAGGAATGGCCTTATACGTGCACACAATGGGTGTGCTGGATCACATATGGTCCCTGCAGAGAGCAGCCCACAGACTCCATAGGCAGATGAAAGTTCCAACTGTATCCTCCTCAGTTGCGAACATCTTCTGATGTCATTCAGATCCACTGTGACTCGTCCATATGCGGCAGGGAAATTCACTGACCTTCTTAAGCAGGTGAATGGAGGTTCCACCAACCTACAAGCCCGAGGCACCATTAAGGCATGGCGCAACCTACTCCTGTTCGGCATTGTCTGTCTTGCAGTTCCTGAAAGACGCGGCAAACTGCTAACCACATCAGTCAAGGCAGTGAGCAACTACCCAAGAACAAATAATTGTGTCCTGCCCATCATCGCAGGAATCACAGAGGTAGACCCAAGAAAAGTTCCACTGAAAACGATAAAATCTGCTTCAGGAAAGGACAAAGCTCATTTCCTATCAGTGAAGGCACCACATTCAAGAGATTTTCTTTTAGCTATTTCCAGTTTCCCTCTGGGCACTCGATTCGACCCACAGGCCATTCGGATTAGTGTTGCTCTTCGCCTAGCCGCCCCCATACTCACAGAACATAGGTGTATTTGCGGCAGGGCGACGGCTGATCAATTCGGACTTCATGGTCTCGTGTGTCACACATCAGAAGGGAAGTACGCTAGAAATGAGGAGGTCAAGGACATAAAGAGAAGCCTCGTCACAGCCCGTTGCCCAGCTCAACAGGAACCCCAAGTACAGAGGTCTGACGGAAGTCAAAACGTCCTGATGGAACCACTATGCTACCCTGGAAGGATGGTAAGCAGATTGCCTGGGACTACACCTGTGCCGCCACACTGGTAGACACCTACTTACCATACTCTGAAGCTGATGGGGGTGGAGCCGCCAGCTACAGGGAGACCCAGAAGACCTGCAAATATGAAGGCCTTTTCCCTTGCCATAATTTCCTCCCAGTTGGGTCGGAGACCTTTTGGTGAAAAACTCATCACAGAAACCAAGGATCACAAAGCAGCCAGCTTCCTTTTTCAGAGACTCAGTGTTGCGATTCAGAGGGGAAATGCCTGCAGCATTCTGGGCACGCGGCTCACCGTTGGAGAGCTGGATGAAGTATTTGAGATGTAGGCTCTGAGATGTTATTTATGTTGTACTACTTCCTATTGTATTTTTTTTAATGAATTTTTTTTTCAAATTAAGTCCATATAGAATATAGAATATAAGGGGGTGGTAGGAGAAGAAAATATTCAAACAGCTCCGAGGACGATCTCGAGTTTTTCCTGAAGTAAGTTTATTCTTATTCCCGAGAATGAGGGTCCCCCAGTCCAGTTCCAGAGGTGGTACCTCCCTATATATGTATGTATACAATGTTTTTTTAACCCACCTGCTGTTTCCCATATATATTGTACATTACTGTTCAAAAAATGCAACTTGTTTTTTGCGGAAGCAAAATTTGCTTCATAAAATCCTCAGTGAAGATACTTTGGTGGCGCCAAACTCTCGCCAAACATGCCAGTCTCCACTAACATACGACACAAACAATCTAACAGAAAAATATTAAAAAAAAGTTGTAAGCAAGATCAAAAATATATATAGCAATTCAATAATATTAAATTAATGGGGAATAAATTCAAAGCACTGTAGTGAGCTCTCAGTTACATTCTTTTAGAACACTGTATGTGCTCAGTAGTTAGTACTCATCTGGTTTGTACTGTACTTTCCCTGTTGATTTTCCTGGTTTATGTCTCTGGTCGAGGCATAACTCATCGAATACTATGTAATAATCATACAATACTCCTGACCTCATAATCTTTCTCATGCCTACTCTTAAAACTGTGTATGGAAAATACTTTGACTACTTCCTCATCTTGGTTCTTCCACAGCGTAACTATACTACTATAAAGGAATTTTTTTGTGATAGATCACGAGACATCTTTGTATTAATTTATACTAATTTATACTAAGCAGCGTATGTAACTATAATTTAAAAGTATTTATCAGTAATGTAAAGAGAGAACACCAACATCTATATTTCAACTATTAAAATATTACCTAATGTTAAAAATGATATTTAATTAATGATAAAACTGTATACTCACACACACACACACACACACACACACACACACACACACACACACACACACATATATATATATATATATATATATATATATATATATATATATATATATATATATTGCAAGACAAGCCACGGGGGAGGGAAATCTTCAACTCAAGATATTTCACAAGACTCCATGCATCATCAGGAGCTATGCAATGTTGCAAAAAAGCAACAGTTGGACTGAGGGGAAGTTTTCTAAAAGTAATGTAGCGTGGGGACCCAAAATAACCACAGTGAAAGATAATGAAATTTCATGCGTTTTCGTGATTTCTATCATAATCAAGGAATAGTAAAAATAATAGGTCATGAGAAGACATAGAAAGGCAAGATATGACCTCAGACATGCGTTTGCAGATAGACTTTTGTAGATAGTTCTTGAGTCTTCCCATTATGTCCTTGAATTTATATTGAGGAAGTAAATGGTTGGTTCAACGCCTACAAATAAAGATACCCAGATGTTGCACATGTGTCAAATAGACTGTTCTAAATTGCCGTTTTACTGAAGTGGCAATATTAACGTCCCTGTCAAGACTTGTTAATATCTCTTTACACACGCTTCAAAACTTCGCCACCAGCGTTTAACTGCATTAGAAACTAATGCAGCACTTTGTGCTATTCATTTCTCGTGCACTGACGTTGACGGGGCTGGGGTTATGCAATGAGAGGAGAGGCTTACAGGATCACTCAGACTGAAATACATCCAGATTAGCTTAAATATTTTATGGTTAATACACCGAAGGGAGAATCTCCTAAGTGTATACTCACAGTTTAATTCCTATCTCAGGGATTAAAGTATTCACTGACTTATAATTTAAAGGTGACAAACAGCCTTGTTTTTCACTCTCGTGTACTAAACAGTCTTCATATCCAATGCTTTAA
This sequence comes from Cherax destructor, assembly GCA_009830355.1. Taxonomy (NCBI): domain Eukaryota; kingdom Metazoa; phylum Arthropoda; class Malacostraca; order Decapoda; family Parastacidae; genus Cherax; species Cherax destructor. The sequence goes on along the minus strand of WNWK01001013.1, from coordinate 108,173 downwards.
AATTAGTATTTTCATTATTATTATTATCTTCATTATTTTCATTATAATTATTGTTATAATTGCTACAATTACTATTATTATTAATATTGTTACAAATATTGCTATTATTATTACATTAATTATTATTATTATTATTATTATTATTATTATCTGTATTATTATTATTTTTATTATTATTATTATTATTATTATTATTATTATTATTATCTGTATTATTATTATTTTTATTATTATTATTATTATTAATTATTATTATTAATTATTATTATTATTATTATTATTATTATTATTATTTAATATTAATCTTAAAATTAGACATATGGTGTAATCAGAGAGTATGTTTCTTATCACTGGCTGACTGCTGCAAGTAGCTTCTTCATGGCTGCTCCTTTACTCCCGCAAGGATGCATGCAATCACATGTCATCTTTAAGTCACTCTCTCTCTCTCTTTCTGTCTCTCTCTCCCTCTCTACATCTTTAAATATTTATTATTATTATTTTTTTTTATTAACACATCGGCCGATTCCCACCAAGGCAGTGTTTCCCGAAAAAGAAAAACTTTCATCATCATTCACTCCATCACTGTCTTGCCAGAGGGGTGCTTTACACTACAGTTATAAAACTGCAACATTAACACCCTTCCTTCAGAGTGCAGACACTGTACTTCCCATCTCCAGGACTCAAGTCCGGCCTGCCGGTTTCCCTGAATCCCTTCATAAATGTTACTTTGCTCACACTCCAACAGCACGTCAAGTATTAAAAACCATTTGTCTCCATTCACTCCTATCAAATACGCTCACACTTAGGTCACAATACACTTGCATGTACAAACATATATACACACACACACCTCTGGGTTTTCTTTTTTCTTACTGCTTTTTGTTCTTGTTTATTTCCTCTTATCTCCATGGGGAAGTGGAACAGAATTCTTCCTCCGTAAGCTATGCGTGTCGTAAGAGGAGACTAAAATGCCGAGAGCAAGGGGATAGTAACCCCTTCTCCTGTATACATTACTAAATTTATAAAGAAAAACTTTCGTTTTTCATTTTGGGCCACCCTGCTTCGATGGGATACGGCCGGTGCATTGATATACTTATATATATATATATATATATATATATATATATATATATATATATATATATATATATATATATATATATATATATATATATATATATATATATATATATATATGAAGACAACCACTATGAAAAATAGAGAATTCAAGCGCTTCGTGACTACTCACATTATCAAGGAACTATATGATAATGTGAGTAGTCACAAAACGCTTGAAATTCTTCTATTTTTCATAGTGGTTGTCTTGCATATTTTGATATCACCTGTTTACTGTGATCTTTTTGCATATATATATATATATATATATATATATATATATATTCCACTTCCCTACCACCCCATCTTTTTTTTTTTTTTTTTACCAATACGTAGGTATATTTTATTACATATGATACAAAAGATTTAAGAGATACATTGTTGATATAAAGATGGCATATACAGTACACGAGGTGTGAGAGATACATGTCTAATACATATTGTTACATGTTTGTCACTGATTATAATGCGAAAATCTCATCCAGCTCTTCCGAGCTGGGGCGCGTGCCCAGAATACAGCATGCATTACCCCTCTGAACAGCAGCGCTGAGTCGCTGGAACAGAAAACTAGCTGCCCTGGGATCCCTAGTTACCCTGTTGAGTCTTTTGCCCAGCTCCTTGAGGAACTTAGATGCACTCTTTCCACATGAGCCAAGGGTCTCTGAGCCTATGGGAACAAACATATAATGATGGGCAAGTTCTCCATATTTTCTCGACTTCTGGGACTCCCTGAAGGTGGCAGCTGCCCCTCCTTCCTCCCTGGTGAATTGGAGATAGGTATCAGCCAAAGTAGATGCACATGTGTAGTCCCACACCACCTGCTTGCCGTCTGTCCAGGCTTGAAGGGTGATACCATCTGGAGGCTTTTGGCTGCCATCAGATCTGCATAGTTGGGGTGGTTCCCTTACTGCTGGGCATCCGGCTGTTGTGAGGCTCCTCTTGATAATGTTATTAACCTCTTCATGTCTTGCAATCTTTCCCTCGGATTTACGACACACAAGACCATGGTACCCGAATCGGTCTGCTGCTTCACTGCCACAAATACACCTGTGTTCGGCGAGAATAGGGGCGGCAAGTCGAAGGGCAACACCAATGCGGATGGTCTGTGGGTCGAGGCGTGTGCCAAGGCTGGAGTTGGGAACAGCTAAAAGAAAATCCCCTTCATGAGGAGCTCTCACTGCAAGGAGGCTGGCTCTATCCTTCCCTGACACACTCTGAAGCATTGCTGAGGCTATATTCTCTACTATTGGGCCATCCCATTGTGACTGTTTGTAGTTGTTGGGGGGAGCAGGCCTGGTTTCAGAGCCTGTTAGATTATCCCAGATCCTGGCTCCATCAACGAACTTTTGGTCATGGATTCCAATCGTGTCCCTAAGATGTTCAGGGAGAATTGCTGCTACAAGCCCTCTGTATGCAATGCATGAAGACAGGAAAGCAGGTAGAGCAATCTGAGATGACTTGCGGACACCAATGCCTCCTAGTCTGACTGGGAGTGTAGCTTGGTCCCACTGCCCATCTTCTAGAGTAAGGTTAAGTACTTTAGTAAAGATCTGCCTCAGGATACTGTCATATTCGTGCAGTATAGGGTTATCATATGAAGGAGCACATCTTAGGAAATATGTCAACCTGGCAGACTCAAGCATTTTGTGAGAAGGTACACGGCATCATGGGTGTCAAGATTGCCTATTCGTTGTTCCATTCTCCTCAATTCTTCCAGTTTCTTCCTGAGAATTGTATCAATGGCATCGCTTCCCAGAGGTGCTCCAAGCAAGACACTATTAGTAGGGGCAATGACTGTTGCTCCTGGTAGTTTTGATATCACTGCATCTATCACTTGTTGATTGACTGAGATGATTTCACATTTGGATGGATTCAGGATGAGACCCATTTCCTGTCCCCGTGTCATCACCTGTGTAAGATCATCTACAAGGGACTCCTTTGTACCTGCTAGTGTGCCATCATCCAGGAACCAGATGTTTAGCTCACTGGTCAGTCTTACTGTGATTTCCCTAACTGCTATGCAGAAGAGAAATGGTGCGAGAGGGTCCCCTTGCTGGACACCCTCTGATGATGTGATTTCATGCTCTCCAAACAGGAGCATTGATTTCTTGTTATATCCAGCTGAAACAAAAGGGAAGATACCTGGGAAATGTTCTTGTACAGCCGCTAATACTACGTCTCTTTTCAGGAGATTAAATGCATTCTTGAAATCTAATTTAACCACTGCGTTGTCCTCAGGCAGGTTGTCGATATACGCCCTTGTTGCATGAACCGCTGCTTCACTTCCTTGAGAGACCCCAAAGCCAAGCTGGTTTGGTTGAAGCATGATGGCCGCCTCTGCGCGAATACTTCTGACAGCAGCTTTAGAAACGAGGCGGCGAAACGTGTTGCCCACTGCGATTGGCATAATTCCTCCATCCTTCTTTTTAAGGGCACAAAGTGATGCTCCAAAAAAGAAAGGTTTAATCTCGTCAGGAATCAGACCAGCCAAGAAATTGTTGACGAACCTTGTGATCTCTGAAAGCAGTGTCTCTGCAATCTCCCCGATAACTGGATTAACCATTTCCTTTAAATGCTGTGGCCTTATTCCAGTGTAACCCCCAGCAGAGCCGGACGGGAATGACATTATTGCTTTGTAAATGTCCGAGTCTTGCACAATCAGTGGTTCCACAGTGGGGACAGAGGTGTTGGAACTGTTGGTGCCCCTGATTTCCCTGGCAGGGTGCTTTCCTCTAAGTGCTTCAGCAGTGACAGCATCCCTGGGGGCAACTGTATCTTCACTGGTGATCATTCTGATTGCCCCCACTGTGTTGCCCTCTTCAATTTTCTTGCTCACTTGGACTCTGATTTTTTTCGCTGTCAGTGGAGTGAGTGGGGGTTCTGCCTCTCCCATTTTTGTATTGATGGGGAAGATGAATGAGGTTATCAGCTCTAGGAAAGTCTCTTAAGGATTTAATGATCATTGAGGCTAGCCTCTTCCCCCTTCTTTCCGGCACAGCTAAGCAAACATTACCAAACAGTAGCAAGTTGTACCATCCCTTGATGGTTGGTGGAGCATTTAGGATAGCAGAACCATCGTTTACTTTTATTAAGAGGTCCGTAGGTTTCCCAGCTGCGTGTGGACGGGCTGCTTTGGGAATATGTGTGAGTGTCCTGGTACCTGTTGCTTTAATTGCTTCCAAGATATTATCTGATGAGATGAGATCTGTTGGAGTGGGTTCAGGTGCCTGAAGTGGCTCTGGGTCATCACTGTCCACAGGAGGACATCCTGAACCCGGGCAGCTACCGTGTTTGCGGAGAAAACCATTAGAGTTGAGACAACGAAGCTGTAAACACGACCGACACTTGCCTCTCCTAGTATTGCCAGCCATGCCATTACTTGGCTGCTCGCTTCCTCCTGACTGGCATTCATCTGGCTAGGTAGACTGTAGGAGTGGAGTATGACATGCTGGGTGGGTAAGGTGCGTGGAAGGTAGTGAACTTGACCGTGGTGGCCTGGTAGGGCTTGAGGGGTGTCGCTGGGATTTTGGTGAGGGAGGCGCAGGTATTTGGGTGGGGGTGGCGCATGTTGTTGGGTGGGGGTCGCCAGGGAAGAGGAGTGAGGGGAGTACACTACACATGGACTTTGCACTCTATATATTGTTCACACTGTCTTACAATACACACAACACACACAATACACACAACATTATTTGTTTCCCATGTACGTCATGAAAGATGTGGGTATGTGCACTGTTGAACACCAGCGCCTCTTCCCTCTTTCCTGTGGCGTGGGGGAGGAGGCACTGGTCACTCCCTCGTTAACATTAACCACACATTGTTTTTCCATAACATATGCCTCTAATTATTCCATGCATCGACACGTAATCATTTCTAGGTTAACTGGAAGCATGGCGCATGGTGCTGGAGGTAGATGTTTTTTTGAGAGATTTCCGAGGTTTGTATATAGGATAATCTTGGCCGGCACTCCCGTACAGTGTAGGCCTTATTCTCCCCCACCCAGGAAAATGCACCATTACACTGTCTTGGCCAAACACCTATGTTGATGCATTTTTGGAATTCCTCTATTTTTTCATAGTGGTTATCTTGCATATTTTGATATCACCTGTTTACTGTGATCTTTTTGCATATGTATATATATATACATATATATATATATATTTATTTATTAACACATCGGCCGATTCCCACCATGGCAGGGTGGCCCTAAAAAGAAAAACTTTCATCATCATTCACTTTATCACTGTCTTGCCAGAGGGGTGCTTTACACTACAGTTATAAAACTGCAACATTAACACCCCTCCTTCAGAGTGCAGACACTGTACTTCCCATCTCCAGGACTCAAGTCCGGCCTCCCGGTTTCCCTGAATCCCTTCATAAATGTTACTTTGATCACACTCCAACAGCACGTCAAGTATTAAAAACCATTTATCTCCATTCACTCCTATCAAATACGCTCACGCATGCTTTCTGGAAATCCAAGCCCCTCGCACACAAAACCTCCTTTACCCCTCCCTCCAACCTTTCTTAAGCCGACCTCTACCCCGCCTTCCCTCCACTACAGATTTATACACTCTCGAAGTCATTCTGTTTCGTTCCATTCTCTCTACATGTCCGAACCACCTCAACAGCCCCTCCTCAGCCCTCTGGATAATAAATTTGGCAATCCCGCACCCCCTCCTAATTTCCAAACTCCGAATTCTCTGCATTATATTCACACCACACATTGACCTCAGACATGACATCTTTACTGCCTCCAGCCTTCTCCTCGTTGCAACATTCATCACCCATGCTTCACACCCATATAAGAGTGTTGGTATAACTATACTCTCATACATTCCCCTCTTTACTTCCATGGACAAAGTTCTTTGTCTCCACAGACTCCGAAGTGCACCACTCACCCTTTTCCCCTCATCAATTTTATGATTCACCTCATCCTTCATAGACCCATCTGCTGACATGTCCACTCCTAAATATCTGAATACATTCACTTCCTTCATACTTTCTCCCTCCAATCTGATATCCAATCTTCCGTCACCTAATCTTTTTGTTATCCTCATCACCTTACTCTTTTCTATATTCACTTTCAATTTTCTTCTTTTACATACCATACCAAATTCATCCACCAACCTCTGCAACTTCTCTTCAGAATCTCCCAAAAGCACAGTGTCATCAGCAAAAAGCAGCTGTGACAACTCCCACTTTGTATTTGATTCTTTATCTTTTAACCCCACACCTCTTGCCAAGACCCTCGCAAGAGGGTCTTGGCAATGAGCACTGCTAATCCACAGTCATGTGAAACTCCTTTAACGTATAAGTGATAAGGTTTTAGCCAAATAAGCCCACAGTCATGCTTTATGGCTGTATTCTGAAACAAACAGGAAAATGCACCATTACACTGTCTTGGCCAAACACCTATGTTGATGCATTTTCAATACATGACATAAAATTAAAGAGCTGACTGGGATACATCTGTACATATTACATAAAAAGTGTACACAATAAATATATACAAGGAAACTTATGATAAACTGAGAAAACTTGTCTTTCTAAACAACATATGTGCTCAGTAGCACACAACTCTGCTTGCAAAATAAACATGCACTTTATAAAAAGATATAAACAGTCTCTAGAAACAATGCAAAAAATTATTGTACATACGATTACAAACAGAAAATACAATGTCAACTCTGCGTCTCACAGTAATATACAATAAGCAAAATTGGCTATGCAAAACACACCACTGGGAGAAATTGGAGAACACGGGAGAGAAAATTATCAGACTTCAAACAGGGTAGTAAGTCATATGTAAAATGAGTCAGTGGGACTGTGACCTTGAAAAACACACTGGAGTCAGCACCATTGACCCCTCAAAAGGCGGGCCACCCAAGCCTTCACCTACGCCGTCATTCCAAGGAACCCTGGAGTCACCACACTTGGTGATCCAAATAAAACAGGTTGGTCCTGAAGAAAACACATAACACACAAGATCACTATTTATGACCCAAAAATGGTGAGGCTTCACCGCCAACACCGTACCAGTACCTTTGGTCCAACAGTCCATACGCGAACATCACACAGGTGAGCATCACCACCCACACCTTATGTTAGCATACTTTACCTAGGCATGTACTGATGTGACTACCACTAAAAACACACACACACTCTCTTGGGAAATCTGATACCTCCTCCACCAGCTCACCAAGCTTCAGTCCACAAGGTGGTCAGAAAGCCATCTACTCACCTACTGCAACCACTGCAAAACGAGAGCAGATAAATGTCTACACTGTTATGTATAGTACACACGAAAAAATACATGAGCAACCACATTCACTATCCCCTTCACATAACGAATCACCAAAGTGAGCAGTTGAGTGTGGTTCCTCGGTACGTGAAAGAAATGTTGGACTGTGATCACTATACTGAAAAAAATTCTGCACAAACAACACCAAACAAGAGCCACCTTTTCTCTTTGGGCATAAATTCTCTGGTGAGTAATTGTCCTGCTGTTTTTTAAACAACGCAGCACTAACAATATTATCATTTTGCAAACAGGCTGTGTAAAGCAATTTTACATTACATTTAAAGTTATACAAAAAGTTAAAGTACTCGTAGAGTACAATTATATACATAGATATATAACTGGCTCACTGGGTCATGAAAAGCAAATAACCCCGCCACATACCCACAACTGTGATATCTAGTTCATCAATGAAATTTAACATAAAAAGAAACCCTTCAGCATTAGTTATCACATTTACTTTGCGGCAGTCAGTGAACATGTTGAGGGCGTCATCTAGAGTGAGACCCTTGAAAGGCAATGTCCACTGACTCGCTGAGTACAGTGAAATTTTTATTCACATCTTCCTCCTGCAACAAACGTCTGTAATTCCGGATTCAGAATAATACCGGAGCTATAAAGCATTTTTTTACATAAATTTTACTGCAACACACTGTGTAACACCTACCAATCTATCAATATATCACGGGACGGATGGGGATTGAACCAATGCTAGGTGAGTCCTAATACTCACAGGCCAGTGCGTTAACCACTTGATCAGCTGGTTCTATTAAGAGTCATTCAAGTAGGTATATTTCTATATACCATTGGGAGGTTAGCATGAGCCTCCACTGTAACCACAAATGCAGGTTTTAACAGATGAATCCCACACCAGAATGGCTGTGTCGAGCTCTAGCCACATGATGACGACTTTGAGGGGACTCGTGCTAGAGCCCGTCACAGCTACGCTGGTGTGGGATTCATCTGTGCATTTGTGGTCACAGAATTGTATTTAATTGCATGAATATAATTAGAGCCAGTTGGCCGAGTGGTTAATGCACTGGTTAACTACCAGTTTTAGGATTTAATCTTGGGTTCAAGTCCCACCAGTTCTGTGATTTGTAATTGTGTTATTACGATTTAGCAAGTCATGTCTAAAATGTTATTAAATCCTTTAAAAAAAATCATTAAGAATACATTTTATTTCATTAATTTATTTGTAGCTAAGGTCAGTCATCAGTGGGAGGGTAGAACATAAGCCAGCTGGTAACTTAGGTTCATACCAGTGGGAGGGTAGGACACAAGCCAGCTGGTAACTTAGGTTCATACCAGTGGGAGGGTAGGACATAAGCCAGCTGGTAACTTAGGTTCATACCAGTGGGAGGGTAAAACATAAGCCAGCTGGTAACTTAGGTTCATACCAGTGGGAGGGTAGGACATAAGCCAGCTGGTAACTTAGGTTCATACCAGTGGGAGGGTAAAACATAAGCCAGCTGGTAACTTAGGTTCATACCAGTGGGAGGGTAGGACACAAGCCAGCTGGTAACTTAGGTTCATACCAGTGGGAGGGTAGGACATAAGCCAGCTGGTAACTTAGGTTCATACCAGTGGGAGGGTAGGACATAAGCCAGCTGGTAACTTAGGTTCATACCAGTGGGAGGGTAGGACACAAGCCAGCTGGTAACTTAGGTTCATACCAGGGGGAGGGTAGGACACAAGCCAGCTGGTAACTTAAGTTCATACCAGTGGGAGGGTAGGACATAACCCAGCTGGTAACTTAGGTTCATACCAGTGGGAGGGTAGGACACAAGCCAGCTGGTAACTTAGGTTCATACCAGTGGGAGGGTAGGACATAAGCCAGCTGGTAACTTAGGTTCATACCAGTGGGAGGGTAGGACACAAGCCAGCTGGTAACTTAGGTTCATACCAGTGGGAGGGTATGACATAAGCCAGCTGGTAACTTAGGTTCATGCCAGTGGGAGGGTAGGACACAAGCCAGCTGGTAACTTAGGTTCATACCTGTGGGAGGGTAGAACATAAGCCAGCTGGTAACTTAGGTTCATACCAGTGGGAGGGTAGAACATAAGCCAGCTGGTAACTTAGGTTCATACCAGTGTGTGGGTAGGACACAAGCCAGCTGGTAACTTAGGTTCATACCAGTGTGAGGGTAGAACAAGCCAGCTGGTAACTTAGGTTCATACCAGTGGGAGTGTAGGACACAAGCCAGCTGGTAACTTAGGTTCATACCAGTGTGAGGGTAGGACACAAGCCAGCTGGTAACTTAGGTTAATCGCCGGTGTAGTGATGGTGGTTCACTAGCCAGCTGGAAACATTCTCGCTGACGCAGATCAATTAGGGGAAATAATGTCCCGGGACGGAGGTAAAACTGGCAGTGTCCCTGGGTAACAACGTGTGATGGAATGTTTTTCTCTGAATGCTTCATCGTCATCCTCGCGAAATTCTATTAATTCTGAGTAACTGGAATATCTCTCTCAGCTGTGTGTGCCCAAACACACACAGCTGAGAGAGATATTCCATTTACCACCATTATCACAAATAATATTCATATCACCGGTTCCATGCAGGGTCGCAATTAATGAGGACTGAACCTAGAACATTACTTACATTAAATAACACTAAATGACCCACACAGCCGTAGTGCTACATGAAATATTCAACAATATGATGATAATAGTTCATGAAACTATAAATCCACTATTGGTCACTGAGCGCGGGATGTACGAGAGGCTCAATCTTTCGTTCTTTTACACTAATAAGGTTAGTGATTATATATTACAATATGAAAGCTACGTATAGCAGATAGTTTACGTTGTAGTTGTTTTTAGTTCATCGATGGTGGCTGGTGGTCTGGTGGCTAAAGCTCTCGCTTCACACGGCGAGGGCCTGAGTCGAATTCCCGCCAGGGCAAAACACAGTGGGGTTTCTTTACACCTGTTGTCTATTTGCCCATCATACAATGGTACCTGCGGTGTTAGTCGACTGGTGTAGAGTCGCATCCTAGACACTGACCTAATCTGCCGAAATGCTCAGAATAAAAAAGGACTTTCTATATAGTAATTTATGTCACTGATGTCAGCTCAACCTGTATACCATGGTTACATTTTACTATGAGTAAATAAGATATTTATTTATTATTATTATTCTTTTACTGTACACAAACATCAAAAGAAACATAATAACAATAATAGTAATAATAATAATACCAACAACAATAATAATAATTAATAATAATAATACTAATAATAACAATAATAATAGAAATAGTTGTAGTAGTGGTAATAATAGTAGTAATAGCAGTAGTAGTAGCAATGATGGGAAAGGACGTACAGTGATACCTCTCATAACCGAACTATATGGGCCGATACCGGTTCGGAAACACAAAGTTCCCGGATTTGTAACGGAAAAAAATGCGCATCCATACCGTCATATTGCCATCGGCTACAGCATTGTATGTTTAAAAAACAAGTCCAACGTCGTCTGGCGGTGAGACCAGAAACTCTGGGCTCGAATAACAGCCTCCCGGATTTCACGGACCACAGGACCATAACTTTTCAAATGGGCAGTGAACAGTGGAGGCTGCAAATACTCCAAAAGTGTTTCAACACCTGCGCTTGCTGCTGAAGTTTTTGGTCTTGGAGGCATTGGGTCATTGTAGTTGTCGTCACTTTCGGATTGTTCCAGGTGCAACACTGATACTGCAATCTCTGCATCCGTCAGAGATTGCACACTCTAGCCAGTCCTGCACATTGTCTTCTGTAATTTTTTTCCCCAGCCTTGGACCAACCTGCATCCACGTGCGACAATATTTCCCTCTTTTTTTTCTAGAGTAAGAACATTCCTGGCCCTCTTTGATGCCATACACAAGATAGCTAGGACAAAACACACCTGTAATAATGCTTAAAGGAAGGTGAAGAGCGCGGCTCCTAGTGGCCAACTGGTACACTTAAGTGCGCGCCCAGTTTGATTCAGCCTTCTGTCGTATCTGAACGGCTGTTCATGTTTCAGTAATAATTTTGGAACAGTCGCTCCCCAACCTTGGAGGTCAATGGGTCAGCTGTGGTGTCCCCTAGGGGTGAAACAGAGAAATTTTGTTTTCACCAACATGGCAGACGGTTACCGGCAACTTGTGAACACTGTTTGCATCGATTTGATTCAAGGAGCTGTGTACCCCAATAATTCTGAGGTTCTCCTGCCTTTGATTATACGGGATACATATGGGATCCCAAATGCAGCTTTATATGGGATTTCCCTGCATGGGGCCACCAGGATCTTCGTAAAGTTTGCCTCCACCAGTGCATATGTGGAAATTGTGGAGCAGTTCAAGGAAAAGAGCATCGTCATCATCACAAGGCTGGAGGTACGTCTGTGCGATGTATCTGCATATTATTCTTGGATTCGAATAAGAAACATTCCATTTGAGGCGGTTGAAGAGGATGTCAGGCGTCTCTTCAGTCAGTACGGGGTCATTCATGCGGCCACCATGGGACGGTGTGCCCAGAGAATCTATGCAGGTATGCCGGAGGGGTCCTATTTCTCTCAAAATGACCCTGAGGCGGCAGATTCCGTCATACGACCTAATGGAGGCTTTTTGTACACAGGTGTATGTAACGTATGCTGGGCAGCTAAGGACGTGTCGTCTCTGTGGTGCCATGGGTCATGTGGCGCCGACGTGTGAGCGATGTAGGGAGCGGCAGCAGGGCCAGGAGGGTGGAGCCATTCGTGATGAGATGGTCGGGTGTGAGGAACCCGTAACTCGAGTGCCATCAGTTGCGATGGTTGCCTTGGCTGATGCATCCATCAAGGACAGTTGGAGTGCAGCTGTTGAGGCAGCTGAGGAGGAGGCCGTTTTGACATTAACCTCGGCGTCACATGTTGTGATGCAGGATCCAGGTCGGGATGTCTCGGGTGATGAGCAGGCGGTGGTGGAGTCTGTGTTGTCGGTTCCCAGTTTTGAGGAGATCCAGAGGATTCTTGAGCACCCATTGCCAAACGGGTTATTAAGTCCAACGGTGGAATCACCTGTGGAGTTGGAGCATTCAGTGTATGTGGACAGTAGTGGTGTGGACATTGCTGATCGCGGGTCTGTGGTTACAGCGGAGGTGGAAGTGCATAGAGAGGATAGTGAAGGGGAAATGGAAGTGGTGGAAGTGTCCCTCAAACGGCCTAGCGGTACCGCTGAGGATGATGTGCTAACTCCATGGGTCATGTGGCGCCGACGTGTGAGCGATGTAGGGAGCGGCAGCAGGGCCAGGAGGGTGGAGCCATTCGTGATGAGATGGTCGGGTGTGAGGAACCCGTAACTCGAGTGCCATCAGTTGCGATGGTTGCCTTGGCTGATGCATCCATCAAGGACAGTTGGAGTGCAGCTGTTGAGGCAGCTGAGGAGGAGGCCGTTTTGACATTAACCTCGGCGTCACATGTTGTGATGCAGGATCCAGGTCGGGATGTCTCGGGTGATGAGCAGGCGGTGGTGGAGTCTGTGTTGTCGGTTCCCAGTTTTGAGGAGATCCAGAGGATTCTTGAGCACCCATTGCCAAACGGGTTATTAAGTCCAACGGTGGAATCACCTGTGGAGTTGGAGCATTCAGTGTATGTGGACAGTAGTGGTGTGGACATTGCTGATCGCGGGTCTGTGGTTACAGCGGAGGTGGAAGTGCATAGAGAGGATAGTGAAGGGGAAATGGAAGTGGTGGAAGTGTCCCTCAAACGGCCTAGCGGTACCGCTGAGGATGATGTGCTAACTCCAGGCCAAAGGTAGTGTAAAATGATCTATGCAGATGTGGCCAAGGGTAGGAAGGTTACACAGCAGGGGAAGAATAGTGGGCTGGCGGGAAAGTTTGTCGAGGAGTTAGTGGAACGTCCAGGACAGGTGTGACAGGACCAGTACGAAGTAGTGGTAAACCCCCATTGATGTTTTCAGGTGTTTCAACATGAATGTTAATGGCCTCCGAACGGAGGAATGTTGACGTTTGCTTCTTTCAGGAGCACAATTTCAAGTGTGGAAGGGCCTTACGATTGAAAGGTTATACATGTTATACGGGGAGTTCTGAAAATCTCAAGGGTGGGGTTGTTGTGGGGATCTGTGAGACCAGCCCCTTCAGGTTGAAGGCGTGGGAGGAGGGGGGAGGGGGAAGGATTGTTAGGGTAGAGGGGGAGTGGGGTGACATACAGGTGTGTTTTATTGGGGTTTATATGCCGGCGACTAACAATCGTCGTGTGAAGGAAGAGTTTGTTCGTGATTTTTTAGTTTACGCTTTGCAGGGTCTCCCTTTAGTCACCGTCATCGCAGGTGATTGGAATTGCGTGATTAGAGGAAAGGATGTGGAACCTAGGGGGGCGGGTTGCACGTTGGGGGTCTTGAGGGAGGTGTTGCAGGCGGTCGGGATGGTGGACGTGGTTAGGGGAGGTGGGTGGCAGGTGGAACACACTTATATTAAACAGGGTTACGCAGCACGGCTGGATTGGGTTTGTGTCGGGTGTGGTTCGGATCGGTGCTGTATGTATCTTGTGAGGATCTGGGTTACTCAGACCATATAGGTATTTAGGATGATCTGGGGTGGCAAGGAGCGGTGAGGATTTACCCTAGCTACTGGAAGTTGAACGTACGTTTGTTGCAAGGGCCAGATCATCGGGAGATTTTTGTGGAATGGTGGGGAAGGTTCTGGGATGGGGGTCGGGAGGGTGGTGACGTGGTGGATTGGTGGAACATGAGAGCACAAGTGGCCATCATGGAATTCTACAAAAGGGTGGGCGTGGAGGAGGCATGTTTTAGGTTGGGGATGCAGAGGTATTTGGAGGGGCAACTAAAGGAGTGCTATGGGGGAGCAGGGAGATATCCATATGCAGAAATTGAAAATCTTAGGATGCAACTGAGGGACATACAAAATGAAGGATTTCACACTTTGAGGGTGCGAGGGGGTTTAGAGGAGGTACTTTGGGGGATAAACACTAGGCTCTAGTTTTACGTAAGTTTCAATTCTTGAGAAAGGGGATGACGGTTATGTCTTTACCGGTTGAGGAGGATTTGGGAGGGTATAGCCGTGGGCAGGTAATTCACACCACAGATGCCATGAGTCGCTACACTGACAAATGGTTTGAGTGCAAATTGGGATGGAGGGAAGGTGATGGGCATGCTAGTGAGATGGTATTGTAGGGTATCGTTTCGAGGCTAGGTACGGAGGATAGGGAGCTAATGGAAGGATGTATTACTGAAAAGGAAGTTTGGCAGGCAGTGAGGAGCCAAAAATTTGGGAAAGCACCGGGTCTCGATGGGATTTCGGGGGACTTTTATGTGGCCCATTGGTAGGTTTTACAACAGGTGTTGGTCAGGGTATTCAATGATATGAAGTTGCAGGGCAGGATGGGCAGGGAGCCAGATACGGGGATCGTGGTTTTAGTGACTAAGGGAAGTGGCTGCGGGACTCTTTGGGCGAATAGGCCAATCACGTTATTATGTGCTGACTATAAAAATTTTGCGCACGTGTTTTAGCAAACCACATGAAGAAGGTTTTGGGGAAGTTATTGGAGGGTGGGCAGTATGGGGTCCCAGGACGCAGCATGAAGGAGGGACATCGCAGGATTAAACATTTCATTGAGGGTAGGGGGGAGGGAGGTGTTATGGGACTGGATTGGGAAACAGCCTACGACAATATAGATAGAGGCATGTTAATGGGTATTCTGTTGAGACATGGGTTTGGAGAGGAGGTGGTGGGATGGTTGCACACTTTGTATGCAGGAGCTAGAGTAAGAGTACAGGTGAACGGGAGGGTGGGGTTCGTGGTGGGCATGGAACGGGGGTTGCGACAGGGGTGCCCCTTATCGCAGCTTCTGTTTGCTTGTTTGCAGGATCCCTTTTACAGGCTGGTGTCAGAGGGTGTCAGGGAGGGAGGTTGTGAGCTAGGAGGATGAGTGGGGATTATTGGTTACGTGGATGACACCACCATTTTAGTGGGTAGCAAGGAGGGATTGGGGAACGTCAACAGAATCATAGAGGTTTTTGGGCGGGCAACAGGAATGCGGGCGAATAGGGCAAAATCAAAGTTGTTAGAGGTAGGAACGTGGGTGGGGGGGGCGTTGGGGCAGAGGTTCGGGTGTTCAACAGTAGATAGATTAAAAATATGTGGGGTGACTTTTGGTAATGTGGTGAGCATGGCACGTGAGATTAATTCCTCTGCGGTGGTTGACGCGGCTTTAGGTAGGCAGGCAGGATGGAGGCTGGGCGAAGTAACCCTCTTGCAAAGGACGATTGTTATTAATTCTTTGGTGTATAGTAAGCTTTGGTATGTTGCCGTCGTATAACCCCTCCTGGAAAGAGACATCCAGCACTTGCAGGATAGAGTTTTGTGATTTATTTGGGGTTTCGTGAGGCATTGGATACAAAAGAAGGTGGTAATGACAAAGGTAGGGAAGGGAGGTATGGGTCTGATACCTTTGCATAGGAGATTAATGGGGTTATACGTTAGGCAGGAATTTATAGCGAGGGGTGGGTATAGGGAAGCAAGGGTGGATAGAGTCATGAGGGAGATTAGGTGGTGGTGGTTTAAGGGCCGGGACCTGTCTGTGTGTGAGGCGATTCTGAGGCATCTCCTGGTGGTCCCGGATCCTGGACGGGTAAAATTGAGGAGTTTGGATAGGGTGGGAATGGGGGACGTGGGGGTGCTAGGGGAGGAGGTTTATCCAAGGAATAACTGGAATGTTACGTGGTACTGGTTTAGATGGCTGAAGTTGCCTCCCAGAGTGCGAGAAACAGGGTATTGTTTTTTTTCACGGCATTCTCGCTTCGAGGGCACAGCTTTTTGTGATGGGTTTGGCAAGTGATGGGTTTTGTACGCATTGTGGAATGCCAGACACGGCTTTTCACGTTGTGTATTTTTGCGAGGGTTTGGGGAGGGTGAGGGAATAGTTCACTGGGATAATTCGTGGGGTGGGGGTGTTGGTTTATCGGTTCTGCGGATTTTATGTTTAGATGTGGTGGGATGTCCAAAGAACGTGCGGCGTGCAGTTACGTATTTGGTTTTAGATTACATTTATGTGTCATGGGGATGAGGGAGATGAGAAGCGAGGCGCAGATAAGGGCCCTAGTGGCTCGGTTCTATAAAACTAAGTGTAGGAATCAGGGGATGTATGGTAAGGTGTAGGGTATAGAGAATTCTCGGAGGGGTATAAGCGGCTATCGATGGGAATGTTACTAGGTTAGGTTTTGTATAGGTTTGGAGGAGTTGGTCTCCAGGGGAGGTGAGGATGGGGTGTGAAAGTTGTCAGGAGGAGTGCATGTTTGGGGGGGGGCAGGAGGGGGGTTGGCGGGAGTGAGGGCGGGTGCGGGGTTTGGGGTTTCCAGGGTCCCTGTATTGTATTGACAGGGTATGAGTGCAAGGTGTGGCTGATGACTCAGACGAGGGGGATTCATCCTGGGTTTCAGGGGTTTTCCGATGGGGGTTTGCCCTACCTCAAGGTCCTGGGGTTTTGTTTAGGTAGGTTTTTTTTTTGACGTTCCACACTTTATAGATGAATATTGTTTGTCCCATGAGTTACCTGGGAAAATTGTTATCATATTCTCATGTTTTGATTTGAAATAGGTTTTCGATTTGCATCATAATTCATTATGCTTCTTAGGGTGCCGTATTATGGCAATGTTAGTTCCTGTGTTTTCCTGTGTTTTACCTATATTGTTGTTTTGTGGGCTTGCCTTGTGGTGGAGCTACTGATGTATTTGAAGATGTTTCTTGTTTCTGGTGTATTGATTTCCGCATCCTGTACGTCGTGTCCCTTTTAACCAAAAGGGTAAACCTGTGTACCCAGTTTTCTATGTTCCCAAATTGTGTTTATTTGATATGAAATTTGACTATAATGAATGTGCATTGTAATGTATCAGGATTATTGTTATATGAGTTTTTTTAGTCATTAATGTTTTGGTATATTTTCTTGTGCAGGACTGCATATGTATGTCCTGGGTTTAGATTTAAAGGGGTTTAGTTATGTGTCCTCACGATATCACGGAGATAACTGATATATATATTGGTTTAATGTATATTAAGGACTATCATGGTTTAAAGTGACTTTCTAGTCAACATGTAAGTAAGTTATAGGTAGTGTGTAGGTACGGCTTTGGAGTTTAGTAGCTATTTTATGTACATTACTAGGTAGATTTTTTTGAACTGTGTTAAATGTAATGATATGAAATGTGCACTTGTACGTGGATATGTAAGCAATTGTTCTACCAGTTTCTCACAGATGTGCACGGGCGTAGTAGTAGCATGTTGGGGGGAATGTGAATTTGTATCATGCCGATAATCTTGGTTTCTTGAGGGTCATTAAACCTTGTTTCGGTTTTTCTTATGTATTAGTAAGCATACAGTTTTTGTTCCTTTTGTTTGAAGGATTTACTTATGCGATTGGGGTTTTTCTTTAGTGTGTATTATTTATGTGCTGTTTAAGTATCAATTGTTCTAGGACAGCACCTTATATACTTACTTACGGTGGCTGGTGAATGTTTCCTTTTATCCTGTTAGAGGTATCGGTTTTTTAGATACTAATCGTAGAGGCTTTATGAGAGTCTATCTCCAGATGTTTGTAAAAATTGTATATGTTTTTAAATAAAATATAAAAATTTTTTTTTAGAATTTTACCCTTTCCCAGGGCCTGTTCTAATATTGGCGAGGTTCGGATAATGGCAGGCCGGATATGCGAGGTATCACTGTATATACAAAGGTCTATTATTCATGTACGTACACTGGGGGGGGGATTACTTTAATTACTATTCTATGTTTAAAGACTTCTCTAATCCCAGCATGCCGGGTCACCACATGGCGTAGACCTGAACCACAGCCCGTCCTGGCAAGCCTCCTGAACCTCAATCTTAATCCTCGCAATTCATATTAACCAGAACGCTAGTTTTACTTTGTTTTTCATGTTTCTTGCCAAATATTTTAATGGTAGTGTCTATGGTCATTACAACTTTAGGCTCGTATTGTGACGGGGCACTGTTTACATAGTAACAGCCTCCTTCCTGGGAAGAATGATGAACCTTTCTGAGGCACTGTTGTGCCTGGCGGAGTTTATAATATAAAGAGTACGCCTTTTGAAATTATTGATCAAATAGAGAGAAAAGTCAAGTTTGGTGAATACCAGGTACGTTTATGTCCATTCTTTTACAAATTACTCTTCAAATTGCTCCCTGTATTAAACAATTACGGAACGGATGGGCCTTGAATCCATGGCAAGTGAGTCCTTAAATTCACACTCTTAGTCTTAATATCGAAGTTTGAGTAGAATTACATTAAGTCATCTCCATCGGTCTGTCTGCAAAAGTTTTCTAAGGGAATGAGAGGTTGGGTGTCTTGCGTCTTTCTTCATATAGTTTGTTTCTGAGTGATTGTACGAGTCTGGCAGCTCTTATCTGTGCTCTCTAATATACCGTCCATAACTGACGACACAAGTGCATTGTAGGGAGTCAATACGGTGTCTAGTATTTTGTATTTGAAGTTTCAAGCTATGAAACCTAGCATTATGTTAGATTTCCTGCTTGCAGTAAGATGTAGAGAGAGAGAGAGAGAGAGAGAGAGAGAGAGAGAGAGAGAGAGAGAGAGAGAGAGAGAGAGAGAGAGAGAGAGAGAGAGAGATTAACTGTATTACTAGATTGATTTTGTTCGTGACAGTAAACCAATGTTTGCCAGCGTATCGTATTGGGGTTGTAATCTGTTTTCAGATCTCCATTAAAGGTGAGCTGTGTGTTGGTTGGTCGCTTTGATCTAATTGTTCTACCTTAACCAAACCACGACCACCTTTCACAAAACCCAACTTGTTCATTAAGTCTTATATTGGTTACAAAATTGGCTTATTTCACCACCAAGGTACTGTAACCGATAGGAGTAAACTCATCCACTATTGCACATTCACACTGCTTTGCCAGAAGAACAGAAAAAACAACATTCAAATGAGATTCCGCTTTGCGACATTTTTAACCTTCTTCAGTGTGAAGGTAATGCACTTCTCACCTCCAGAACTCAGGTCCTGCTAACCCATTTAATAATATTAATCTTTATCCCTCATCTTCGTTTGTTAGTGTGACTTGTAAATGATCCAAGTCGGACCGAAACGTCATCATAAGTTTCTCTCTCCTATGGTCGGGTTAACTGTGTGTTGTTCCAGTCACGGTGTTGTGCCTTATTGTTCTTTATTCATCAACTTATCGGTACTGTATTGTATGCCAACAGTAATAAGGTAAACATAATCACTGATGTCCCAGTAGCAGGATTAAGCTTGCAAGACTAGCATACACACAGGCGAGGACCTTAGTATTAAACACATAGTACACAGTCAGCTTTGGTGGCACTATTTGGAACACTGTATTTTGGAGATCAAAAAAGTCACACTACCGTGGCTGCAACAATTCGCCAAAAACTAGCACTTAGGAGAGGGACATTATGACGAAGTTTCGGTCGATCCTAGATCATTGTCAAGTCACAACTGGGCGAGGGAAAGCATAAAGGCAATACGGTGAGTGGCTGAGCAGGAAGTGAGAGGTAGTTGTAGTAGAAATAGTGACAGTAGAAGGGAATGGTTTGCGTAGAATTAGCGGCAGTAATAGCAGTAGAAGTAGCAAGGGTAACAATGGTCGTAATAACAGTAATGAGGTGGTTGCAGTAGTTGTAGTGATAGACGTAATGTAATAAAATGTAGACGTACTTAAATAATTTATGGAAGTAGTAGTTGTAGTAGTAGTAGCAGCAGTATTAGTATTAGTTGTAGCAGCAGTAGTAGTTGTTGTTGCAGTAGCATCAGTAGTGGTAGAAGTAGTAGTAGTAGTAGTAGTAGTGGTGGTAGTAGCAGTAATAGCAGCAGTATCAGTAGTAGTAGTGGTAATAGCACTGCAGGTGACCTACTGGCCGACGCCGGACTGTTTGAGTGATAGAATAATGAGAAAGAATTACATTTCATAGTGGAGACTGAAGTATCTCAACACTAAGACCTGCCAGCAAGGACGCAAAGAACAACTGCAGTTGATCAACTGGTCTAAGTTACATGAATAAGATTATTGTGCAACACATGGATATTTCTATTGTGGAAACGTTTCGTTAATAAGTGGCTTCATCAGTCCAATACAAAGAAAAATCTGTGAAAGATGTGAAGGAGTCTGAGGTAATAATCAGTCCCTCAGCCTGGAGACAGTGTGCTCAGTCCATCAGTCTTCATAAAAGGGGTTCATATACTGAAGAAAGGTGAGGAGAAGCAGCTGGACAAAATCCACTAGTGGAAGTAGTCAAACGATGGAAATTTAGAGGAATTGTATCAAGATTTCAAAATGTTACTGTCAGACAGTTATTATTAAATGTCTTATAAAAATCGACAAGGGAATTAATAAGAAGTTTGTGCAACACTTGGGGTATCTTTATTGATTCCAAGTTTTTCAATAATCTACTTGTCGATTTTCTAAAGAGGAAAGTCAGAAGAAAGGAAAGGCAAAAAAATATTGAAGAGGTCAAGAGGAAAGGAGAGGAGGAAGAGGCAAAGGACATGTAAAGTCACGAGTGTTTTGACGATTATAGCATTTCACAATGTACCGAAAAAGGTAAATATGTACAGAAGCAAAGCCAAGACTGAGCTTCATGTTAGGAGAGTTGTGTTGAAGATTGATTCGACAAGACAGCGGCTATGTCGAAAATGGTATAAAATAGACGCAAATTGATGAGTAAGACACATGAGTAAGATACCCAACTGTTGTGTCTTACTCATCAAGACAGCATTCTGAAGGCAAGAAGGACTGATGAGGACCAGTTTGTGGATCACTGTCATCTCTAAATTGCTAGATAGAACATTGTTGATGTCAACAATGTGAGCACATATTTTTGTGCTTTTTAAATTTGTCTGGTTGGGAGATGCCAGTTTCACCAGAGTATTGGAGAAAATAAGTGGAGAGGGAAGTGGAGAGGGAAGTGGAGAGGGAAGTGGAGAAGGAAGTGGAGAAGTGGAGAAGGAAGTGGAGAAGGAAGTGGAGAGGGAAGTGGAGAAGGAAGTGGAGAAGGAAGTGGAGAAGGAAGTGGAGAAGGAAGTGGAGAGGGAAGTGGAGAGGGAAGTGGAGAAGGAAGTGGAGAGGGAAGTGGAGAAGGAAGTGGAGAAGGAAGTGGAGAAGGAAGTGGAGAGGGAAGTGGAGAAGGAAGTGGAGAAGGAAGTGGAGAAGGAAGTGGAGAGGGAAGTGGAGAAGGAAGTGGAGAAGGAAGTGGAGAAGGAAGTGGAGAAGGAAGTGGAGTAGACACTGAGAGTATCATAACATCAATTGTTTACAGTGTCGACAATTTGAAGTATTAGACACAAGTGCAACAACTGGGTATCTTTATTATGAAGATGTTTCGCCAACCAGTGGCTTTACCAATACATTGTTAGGTAAAACGATACGTGCAACTAATGTGACTTATTATGGTAAAGGACACAAGCAACAGTAGTTGCATATGTGTCCTTTTACCTAACATATTGTCGGCAAATCTACCTTTATTAACGTGTTATCAGTGCAGTAGAGGGACAAAAACAGAAGACTGAAGAGGTTGAAGATGTGGTAATCAGTCCCTCAGCTTTGTGGCAGGTGTTCAGAACATTTGTCTTGAGTCATCAAGATAAATGTACTGAACATCTGTTCCTAAACTGAGAGACTGACACAGCTGGAGATTTCACAGGAGAAGTGAGTTTTAGAGAGAAAATAGTCCGTTCAGCGTGTGAGTATGCAAATTTTATGAATATAAAAGATAGCCAAGGCGAGAGAAGAGACTGTGAAGAGCGGAGACTTCAGAGTCGAGAAACTAAGTGTCACAGAAGCAGAGAACATCTACCCGTCAGCCTTGAAATACGCCGTAGAGAAACTTCAATTTCTACCCCTAGTCCTGCCGGGTTTGGCGGAATAAATAGATCTGTAGTGATGCACTGTTCCCTCAATCTGTTGTACTTCTACTACTAATATACTACTACTACTACTACTACAACTACTATTACTACAGCTGCTGCTGCTGCTACCTGTACCCTATACCTGACTGATAAGGTGCAAATATTTAACTAATCATTACTGTTCACAAGACAGATAAGGGCTACACAATAAGTTAGCTTTGTGGATATGGGGTTCAAATTACACTTTACTACCGTCCACAGGAAGGACATGGGGAGCACAATAAACTAGCCACTTTTGTCCACAGGATTGATATGAAGTGCACTAGCCACTACCCGCCCGCAGGGTGGATATGAGGTATAATAGCCACTACCAACCCACAGGATGGATATGGACTGCACGATAAACTAACCACTGCCCGTCCACAGGACGGATATTGCCTGCACAATAAACTATCCGCTTCACCGACAGACTTAAATATTCTCCGGTTTCATGCACATAAGTTTAAAATTACCATATATTGCACAGGACTAAAAGTGTTAGCCAAAACTGTGTTTGTCTTATTTGTTAGAGTCTTTATGTATATTTTAGTGACGCTGTTTCAGGGACTGTCATCACAAATCATCAGATAATGTTTTCATTTCACTGCCGCTCTGCCAGAGAACAATGTGCTAAGTAAAATATTATTTTGAGCCTTTTAATTATTATGATGAAGGAAATAAAATTCTTAATAAACACAGAACACTGAATCATAGTGTAAGTGTTACAGTGTATCATAGTGTAAGTGTTACAGTGTATCATAGTATAAGTGTTACAGTGTATCATAGACTGTTACAGTGTATCATAGACTGTTACAGTGTATCATAGTGTGTTACAGTGTATCATAATGTAAGTGTTACAGTGTATCATATTGTAAGTGTTACAGTGTATCATATTGTAGGTGTTACAGTGTATCATATTGTAGGTGTTACAGTGTATCATAGTGTGTTACAGTGTGTCACACAGTAAGTTCTACACTGTATCACACAGTAAGTTCTACACTGTATCACACAGTAATTTCTACACTGTATCACACAGTAATTTCTACACTGTATCACACAGTAAGTTCTACACTGTATCACACATTAAGTTCTACACTGTATCACACATTAAGTGATACACTGCATCATACTGTTAGTGCTACACTTTTCTCACCTACACGTATTAGCAGGGGTCGATTCAAAGCTCTTGGCCCCGTTTATTTGCTGGTCGCTACCTGGTTCACTCTCTCCCAGCTTCAAGAGCTTTATCATCCCTATTCTTAAAGCTGTGAATGGATCCTGCCTTTACCATTTCACTCTCCAGTTTCTTCCACTTCCTGTGCACTTTTAAGCTGAATACCTTCTAACATCTCTACGACTCATCTGAGTTTTCAACTTCCAGCTGTTCTTTCGTATTCCTGTTCCATCTCTCAAACAATCAATCCCTTTCAGTATTTTGAACGTTATTATCATCTCCCACCATAGTCCTCCTGACCTCCAGTGTCATAAAGTTGAGTTCCTTTTATTTTTCCTCACGGGACATAGCCCTTATAATAATAATATCAATAATAATAATATTAATAATAATAATAATAATAATACTAATAATAATAATATCTTTATTTACTACAAGTACATGTACATAGTATACAGGCCTAGCTGACAGCAATGATATACTGCTATATAGAAAGCCGCTTGATATGCTGAACATTTCGAACAAATTAGGTCAGTTTTGTCCCAGGATGCGACCCACACCAGTCGACTAACATTCAGGTACCCATTTTAAACTGATGGGTGAACAGGGACAGGGACAGCAGGTGTCTTATGGAAACACGTCCCTAATGTTTTACAGCCGTACCAGAGGAGATTCGAACCCCGGACCTCAGTGTGTGAGCTGAGCGCCCTAGCGATCGAGCTACGGAACACCCTTAGCTCAGGGTGTGGGTTTCATACTGGTGCTGTATACTCCATTATGGGCTTGAAGTACACGGTGTACAGTGTCGTCAATCATTCCTTACTTATATATCGGAAAAAATATTGTTAGATTTGCCAGACGCTCATTTGCTGCAGCAGATATGTTGTCAATGTGCACCTCAGGGATGTGCTCTGTAAGGTGCTCACCGCAAGATACTTTTCCTTAAGTGAGGTTTGCAGCCTTTGGCCCCCTAGCATGTATTCCATCTTGGATCTTCTTTGCTTCCCTCCCAAACTTAGTAACTTTGCACTTGCCGAGGCTAAACTCCAGAAGCCATTTGTCAGACCAGTCCTGCAGCCTGTCTAGATCCATTTGCAGCTCTTCCTGGTCCACGTGTGCCTTTTATTCACCTCTTAGTTTCACGTCATCTGCGAACAGGGACACCTCTGACTACATCCCTACAGTTATATCATTAACATATTCAGGAAACAGTACCCACCCTCTCTAGTACTGTTCCCTGTGAAATCCCACTCGTCACATGCACCCATTCCGACACTTCTTCACAGACCATCATTCTTTGTTTCCTTCCTGGCAGATAAGCCTCGATCCACTGTAGTACTTTCCCTGTTATTCCAGCCAGCATCTCTAGCTTTTGTACCAGTCCAAGGAGATGCCGTCTGTCCGTCCCTCAATCCCTCTCCTGTCTTACTTTTGTTACCTTGTCGCACAACTCCAAAATAATATAATAATAATATCTTTATTTACTACAAGTACATGTACATGGAATACAGGCTTAGCTGACATGAATAACATACTACTATATAGAAAGCCCCTTGTTATGCAAAGTATTTCAGGCAAATTATGTCATTGTCCCAGGATGCGACCCACACAAGACCACTAACTCCCAGGTACCCATTTTACTGATGGGTGAAGATAGACATCCGGTGTAAAGAAACACGCCCAATGTTTCTACCAGCGCTGGGAATCGAACGCAGACCCTAACCGTGTGAAGCGAGAGCTTTAGCCACTAGGCCTCGGGGTACAGGATCTTCCGTGCTGGTTGTCATGAATAAGCCCACTCCTTTCTATACATATCATTGACACTGGTCTGTAGTTTAATGCTGCCTGTCTGTCTCCTGTCTTAAAAACTGGGACATCATTTTCTATCTTCCACACCTCCTGCAGTTGCCCAGTTTCGCTTGACTTGCTGAAGATTGTTGTTAGCGGCACACACAGTGCCTCTGCTTCCTCTCTCATAACCCACGGAGAGATATTATTTGGTCCCACTGCCTTCCAGTTATCTAGCTCACTTAGCAAATTCCTCATCTCCTCCTCAGTTGTGTGTACTGTGTCCAACACTCTCTGATGCACTCTATCTCTTCAGTTTAATGTAGCCTTCATGTCTCTTCTGAGAAATCCTCCCTAAATCTTTTGATGAACCCCTCATAGACTTCATGGTCATTCCTTGCGATCTCCCTTCCTTCCTTCTTCATCCTGATTTCTGTTGTATTCCTTCTGATGTTGATATATAACAACTTTGTGTTGGGTTTGGCTAACGATGCTATGTTATTCTCAAACTGCCGTTTAGCCTCTCTTCTTATCTATTTATACTCGTTTCTGGCTCTTTGGCTCACCTCCCTGTTTTCCAGAATTCTTTACCTTCTATAGTTTTTTCCATGTTCTAGCACACTTGGCTTTGGCCTCTCTACACCTCTGGGTTCGCTCTGATTTTTACATTATTTATATTGCTCATGAGTACGGCCAGCAGTAATAGCCTGGCTGATCAGGCCCTGATCCACCACGAGGCCTGGTCATGGACCGGGCCGCAGGACCGTTGACCCCCCGAAACACCCTCCAGAAATACTCCAGGTATAAGTACAAACTTCTCCGCCTCCCTGCACTTTCTGAAAAATTACTCCATTTTCTCATCCATTATTTCCCCTCTAGTTATCTCTCTCACTGTATCTCAAAAGAGGAATTGCCTCATGCCTGTGTAGTCCTCTCTTTTGAAGTTTGGCTTCTCACTTCCTTCCCGTGATGCTTCTCTCTCCATTGTTATTTCAACAAGGTATTCTAAACTCAGGACTGTTTGGTCGCTAGAACTGAAGGACCTTTTATATGTAATATTTCCTATGTCAGAACCACTCAAGGTGAATATAAGGCTTAGCCTTGTTGGTCCTCTTCCCTTTCTCTGGTTGTGTCCCTAAAATGTTTGTGCATGAAGTTCTGCATTGCCACCTCCAGCATCTTAACCCTCCATGTTTTGGTACCTGTGTGTCTCTGGGTTCTCCCAGTCTTGCGTTTAAAATATCTTATGACCAATAGCTATGCCCTGCTCATGTTGGCTCTTCTGGTCACCTCAACTAGTGTATCCACAATTGCACTGTTGCTTTCATATTTTTTTTTGCTTTGCCTCTTCCTATCACCACCCTGGGGCCCACGGTCTTCAGTGTGCCTACTATACAGTCATTTGCTTCCCCTTTGCTCATTCGTCCCATCTCATCAAATCTCCACTGGTTTTTCAGGAGCAGTGCTACTCCTCCTCCTCCTCTGTTCCCTCAATCTTTCCTCAAAATCTGATATCCAGCCAGAAAGATTGTATTTGTTATCATCTCCGTGACCTTTGTCTCCGTGAGTGCTATTATGTCTGGGGATGTCTCCAATATTCGTTTGTGTCACTCTCTCATATTTTTTATTTCATTTTCATTGCTGTATCAAAGTTTTAGCTTCGTTTCCATTACTGCCTCGTGGTTTGCAGGTTCCTGGACCAGGGGCATGGATGGGGGTGGTTTGGGTTGAGGGTATAGGATGGAGTGGGATTTTTGCCTTGAAGGGGCTCAGGATTCTGAATGTAGACAGGGATGAATGAAAAGGTTGGGGTGATGGGAGGACTTAGTGACTGAAAGTTAAGGTGAGGGCAGCTGAGAGGAAGGGGCTCGTGCTGGGGAAAATGGGGACTGAGTGTGGGGAAGGGAGGTGGAGTATGGTTTGTTTTTGAGTGAGAGGAATGATAAGGCTGTAAGAGGTCCGTGTGGGTGTGCCTTTTAGCCCTCCGGAGGCTGAGCTTCCATGCCCTCTCTCTCCTTCCTGCTTCTGGCGTCTTTGTGCCCTATCTCTCAGATGCTCCCATTCCTTCCTTGTCCTCTCCAGCTCGAGGAGCACCCAGTGGTATTGTTCTGCCCCTTAACCCTGGCTTCCACTGCACCTCTCCAGCTCGAGGTGCACCTGGTGGTATTTTTCTGCCCCTTAACCCTGGCTTCCACTGCACCTCTCCAGCTCGAGGTGCACCCGGTGGTATTGTTCTGTCCCTTAACCCTGGCTTCCACTGCACCTCTCCAGCTCGAGGTGCACCCGGTGGTATTGTTCTGTCCCTTAACCCTGGCTTCCACTGCACCTCTCCAGCTCGAGGTGCACCCGGTGGTATTGTTCTGCCCCTTAACCCTGGCTTCCACTGCATTATCCTGTCTCGTGCCATTACTGTTGTAAGGCTCAATTTGACTGGATGTCTTTTTCCTCTTGAGTATTTTCAAAGTCTGAAAATTTGTCACCTGGGACACTTCAACCTTCCCACCACCAGTTAGGCTGATGGTATTTTTCATATCCTGCTCCTCCAACTGCTGTATTTCATGATAAGTCCTCCCTTCAGTCTCCTGAAGCTCGTGCATAATAAGAGAGCCCCCACCTCTCCTCTCTCTCTCTCTCTCTCTCTCTCTCTCTCTCATCTTCCCACTTCCTTTCCTTATATTCTTTCCCAAGTGTGTCGCACTGAATCGCACTATAAGCGCTGCACTGTACCACGTTGTAAATGCTACGCTGTATCACACTGTAAGTACAATACTGTATCACACTGAAAGTGCGACTAGCGAAGAGGCGGGACCAAGTGCTATGAAGCGACCCCTGCAACCACAAGTAGATAAGTACAAATAGGTGAGTACTGTACTCACCTAACTGTACTCACTTAATTGTGGTTATAGGAATCGAGTCTCAGCTCCTGGCCCTGCCTCTTTGCTAGCTGGAATTAGTTTCACTCTCCTGGCTGCGTGAACCCTTTCATACCTATTTTTAAAGCTATGTATGGATTCTGTTTTTGACATTTTGCTTTTTATGTCGATCCACTTCCTGACCACTCTAAGGAAAAAGAAATATTTTTTTTAAGATCCCTAAAACTTATTTGTGTTCTTAACTTCCATCTCTGAGACCCGCCTCTCGGACTTCCTATCCACCCTGTCAATTCCTCTGAGTATTTTGCACGTTGAAATCATGTCACTTCTGGTTCTTAAATCCTCTAGCGTCGTATGGTTTACCTCCTCTAGCTTCTCCTCAGGTCACCACCCTCAGCTCTGGGACCAGTTTCGCTGCAAACGTTTGCACTTTTTTCGTTTCTTTACATGCTTAATCTAATGTAAGTTCTATACAGGCTACATACTTTAAGATGGGTCTGACATATTCATTGTTGATGTTCCTAAATCTGCCATTAAATTTTATAATCTCGCGTTTGCTGCAGCCTCTATTGTGTTGACGTGTGCCTCTGGTGAGGTGCTTGGAACTATGCTCACCCGAGGTCCTCTTTCACGAAGGTTTACAGCTATTATTCGCGAGCCAGTACACTGTTTCTGTACGTCTTTGCCCTTCTCTTATTTTCATTAGGTTGTATTTGATGGGGTTAAATTTCAGTAGCAACTTGTCAGACCATCGTGCTGTTTCTTCAAATCCTTTTTTAGTCTTTTCTGGTCTTCTGCTGTTTGTCTTCTCATTAGTGTCACATCATATAAGCACCGGGATACAGCAAACTCGATTTCCTCTGCTATGTCGTTCATATTCACACGAAACAGTACTGATCCAAGTACTGACCCATGTGGAACATCATTCGTCACACTCACCTATTCCGACACTTTCTCTCTTATAGTAACTCGTTCCTCATTTCCTGATAATTATTTATTGATTCACTGTAGTGATTTCCCTGTAATTCGTGCCTGTTCCTCTAGCTCTTGTGCTAGTGTCTTATAGAGTACTGTATCGAATACCTTCTTGTAAACCAAAAATATGTAGTTCACCCATCTCTCTCTCTCTCTCTCTCTCTCCCTCCCTCCTGCATAACCTTCGTTACCTTAATATAAAACTATAGCAGATCTGGGAGACAAATCTTGGTAGTCCACCACTCTTCTGGTAATCTCCGTAACCATATTACCATGCATGTTAGTGACTCACCTGTAATTCAGTACCATCTGTCTGTCCCCTTTTTATTAAATATTGTGACTACATTCGCTGTTTTCCAGACCTTCTGGCAGTTGTCCTCTATCACCGGATTTGTTGAAGACCGCCGCTAATGCTAGTGTTTGTATTGTGTCCCGTGCCCGTGTATTTTCATTTCTGGATCTTCTGCTTGCTTCCCTATTCTCTGGCGTTCTTTGCTGCCTACATGTCTTCCATGCTCTTCTACTTTTAGATTTCGCCTCCTTGCACCTCTAGGTTAATCAAGACCTCATTCTGTTCTTGCTTGTGCTTCTGGGTAAGAATGTCTCCTTCCAGCAACATACTCTGTCATATCATTTGGTACTATTCCTTCAAGTACTATTACCCACGGCACTCTGCTTAGCAATTGCCTCGCACTGTATAACACTGTAAATGCTACACTCTGCTCACCTATATGTGGTTATAGGGATCGAGTCTCAGCTCCTGGTCACCTGCATCATACTGTAGTGGTACACTGTATAATACTGTAAGTGCTACACTGTAGCATACTCTATGTACCACATTGTATTCTTCTAATTGCACTCACTTAACTGTGGTTTCAGAGGTTCGAATCTCAGCTTCTGGTCTTGTTTCTTCGCTGACCACTACTGTAAAAGCTATACTGTATCACACTAAGTGCTACTTCATATCACTTTCTAAGTGCTGCTCTGTATGACACTAAATGCTACTCTGCTTCATATTGTTCGTACTACACAGTATTACATTTAAGTGGACATTGTATCACAGTGAAGAAACTACACTTTATCTCACCGTAATAACTACACTGTATGTCACCAAGTACTACATTGTATCTCACTAAGTACTACACTGTATCTCACTATAAGTAACGCATGTACTCTAGCTTTAAGTTCTACACTGTATCAGAGGAAGTTCATCATTGTTCTCTTTTATGGTGTAATATAGTACCCATGTTGGCTTATCCCATGTCCCATGTTGCCTCTACTCCATGGCGTGAATGTCCCGTTGAAAAAATTCGCCCATATTTTTTCCCTCAACTTTGAAAACTTCGTTGGGTTCTGGCCAGAGTGCAAACTCTAGTTCCAGGTGCACTCAGTACACTAGTCTTTCATTAACAAAGTTCTCTTGATTTTCTTCCATGTGTCCCAAACATCCATGTGTGAGCCACAGTGTCCACAACCAATCACTTCCAAGGTTTCAAGTGGTCACTTAGGCCTATTTTGTGAGACAAAAAACACGTCATTTTAAACTCGATTAAACTTCGTAGCTCAGTGGTAATGTGCTGGACCTGATACCACGAGGCCGCGGTTCGATCCTCGTCAAACCTTTAGTTTATTCGCTTCATCATAAATTCTACTGAAGTTTATGTACTAACACAGGAAGATACAGACAGGAAGACACAGACAGGAAGATACAGACAGGAAGACACAGACAGGAAGACACAGACAGGAAGATACAGACAGGAAGATACAGACAGGAAGATACAGACAGGAAGACACAGACAGGAAGACACAGACAGGAAGATACAGACAGGAAGATACAGACAGGAAGATACAGACAGGAAGACACAGACAGGAAGATACAGACAGGAAGACACAGATAGGAAGACACAGACAGGAAGACACAGACAGGAAGATACAGACAGGAAGACACAGACAGGAAGACACAGACAGGAAGACACAGACAGGAAGACACAGACATGAAGATACAGACAGGAAGACACATACAGGAAGATACAGACAGGAAGACACACACAGGAAGACACACAAAGGAAAACGCAAAAAGGAAGACATACAAAGAAAGACACACAAAGAAAGACACATATGGGAAGAGACACACACAGGAAGACACACAAAGAAAGAGACACATACACACAGTCCGAGTCCTCCAGCATTCTACTAGGAAGGGTGGGGGAGTGAGGGAAACCAGTGTCACAGTGACCCTTAGGAGGTCACTGTGATACTGGGAAAAGGGGAGGTTGCCTAACCGATTCCCTCCCCCTCCTCTCTGGATCTCTGGAGAGGCCGAACACTTAATACTATTACGTTCTTTTGACTTATCCGAATCATCAATAACTTGTTGACGGAAGAGGATCCCAGAAAGTGGTCTATATATACAGATAAATTAACCTCCAGAGTTTCTGTCTTCATGTTAATTAATTATTAATGAACACTTGATATAATTATGAGACCCGTGAACCATCAGGTTAGGATCTCGAATTTATGACTCTCCTAGTGAACTGACATTCTCTCATGTCTAGAACACTTTGTAAGTATTCATTTTTCTCGCCTCTGGCAACCATGTCTATCTGCCGCAGTTTGGACAGCCAGGGCATCAGCAGTCTCAGAGCAACTGGGTACGATGTAGGACATTTGCAAGAAGCCATCAAGAGGTGTTCCATAATACTGTGTTCATCACCTAGTAAAAGTTGGCAGTGTTAGAGTACTGAAGGCTCTGCTAAGTGATTCGTGGATCCATGTGACCTTACCTGTCCGTGTTCGCACCTGACCTCCCGAGAACCGCCATTAGTAGGGCACCTTACAACCTTGTCCAGTACAGATTGCAATCTTAATCTCGTTCAAGGTAGGTAGGGATCAAACTTAGAGTTAAATAAGGTTCAGAATCGGGAGTCGGTACCAGGATTAGTCATGGTGTCGACCACATGGCACATGCACGAGGCCTGTTTCACTCCACCAGACACTGAATGTACTGGGTAATTACTGCCTGGTTAATGGACCAGGTGCCAGGTGTCATCAGACACATCAGACCGGTAAGTAACAAGTTTGATTAGAATCTAAGTGAGTTGGACTGACGTGTGATTAATTAGTGTCATTCAAAGTAGAACTCCCTAATTAACTACAACAACGGGACTGTGGTATCTTTGAGCAACCAGTCACTGAGAAGCACCTCTCCATAACCATCGTCACGTGAATACAAAGCCACGTACTGTCTCCTGGGTCAGACCTGTCTACACCATCCACCTCTAGGCTTTAAATTTGTGTATTAAATATCATCGATTTTTCATTCTCTTTATTTTAAATCAAACTGATTATATTACTTTTAGTTTTATTGTTTTCCTTATTAGTAATTTTCATACCCGGAGCCAGGTTCCTGGCCGGGAAGATAAGCCATGAACTCTTCACACATAATTATTGAGTTTTATCTTTGCATAATTAAGGGAACATTGCTTCCACTAGTGGGTCCCACTGACGTGCATCCATGTCTTCAACAGCTTCATCTCACCACTACCTCCATTGGCTTCAGTATACAAAAAAAGATCTATATTCATATGCCTCTGTATTGCAGTGACAAAGGCTGTAGCATAGAAAAAACATCTCTATAAAGATACTGAAGAGTTAAACATGGGTTTTAGTCAGCTTGTCGGTATTGTGTCTTCTGTCAAATGACTGCACCCTCTTCCGAGTGTACTGTGCTTTACCTCTTCTTCCCATTAAAGGTTCTCTGCACCGAGTATTGAACCTTCAGCTCTTGTAAGCAGTATTTTCAGCGTGCAAATTAGGAACTACATTATGATCAATATTCTTCGCCTGCACTCCAGCAAAGACAATTGGGTAGATTTTACACTTGGACGAGAGGAAGTCTTCTTCCCTATCCCCAGTTAGGTGACACATTGAAAAAAATACACAGTCATTAAGAAAAGAAAAGGAAAAGAAAACGAAATAAAAGAAATGACTATGTTTAAACACCCTACGACCTCCAGCACCTGCGACCAAACTTACCAAACAGAACGAAGCAAAAACTTTGAGAGAAAATGAGTCGCACAGGTTTCCAAGGAAAAGTTTCTGCGGAAAAAGTCTCAACAACTAAGTATTGTGGACGTTTAGCGACGACAGCCGATGACGTTTTGTCTCCTAACATAAATACCGCAGACGTTAATAAATAGAAACACCGTGAATAGCATTTGTTTCTTCATATCAACACCGCAGATGTTAAACGAAATTCCGTAAACCACGTTTGGAGATCATTAACACCGTAGATGTTTAACGGCATACAGTAGACTACGTTTGTGATTCTTTCGACTAACACTGCTCAGCAGCCCAGCTCCACTCAACACCAGCACCTCCGTTTTAAAGCAAAAAAGACCACCGGTCTTTACCAGGCCATGGTCCCAGAGCAAGCAGCCGAGTTAATTAACATTCATGACAACAAACAACTGCTTTCTGACCTCCAACCATCACCAAAATTATTTTATTAATCGGGGTAACATCAACCGTAAGGATCAAACAGTGTCGGGGAAGTAATAATGAATGACCCAAAGAGCATCACCCACAGGGTCTTTCAAAATATAACAGAAATAAACATACATAAATGACTTACTGTGTCCACTCTATTGTTTGAAACACGTATGAAAGCAAGTTGAAATATTATTATAAACCCAAAGTTGGCCACTCAAAATTCAGAACCCAGAACAGTTCAGTTACGCACGATCAAAGTCATTAGTGACAAGGATCTCAGACATAGAAAGATTAAAACCATTCAAATCCCTTAGCCATGATAAGGTGTTCTCAATTGTTACATAGGAATGTAAGGAGGAACTTCGCAAACCATTGTCTAGTCTTTTCAAAATATAACTACTAACTTGCATTGTGCAGGATAAGTGGAAAATGGTAAATGTGATTCCTATCTACAAGGCAAGAGACAAGTCGTTAGCTTCGAATTATAGACCAATTAGCCTAGCTTCCATTGTGGGAAAAATTGATGTAATAATAAATTAACGAGGCTATACGACGCTACCTTGAAATACATAAATTGATCAATAAATATCAACAGTAGGAGCGTTCCTGTCTTACGAGTTTACTTTCTTTTTTCACTAAGGTATTTGAGGAGGTAGATCATAGTAATGAATATGATATTGTGTATATGGACCTTTGTAAAGCTTTTGACAGACATCCACACAGGAGATTGTTGAGGAAGTTAGAAGCACTCGGAATAAGAGGGAAATGTTTACCTGAATAGAGGCGTGATTGGCAGATAAGCAACAGTGTGTATAAATGAGGTGAAATCTCCAGTGAGTACGGATCACAAGCAGTGTTCCACAGGGGTCAGTGTTGGGCCCTTTGTAATTCATAGTTGTAGAAGTCGTGAAAAAGGTTATGTAGATGTCCTCTGAACCAAGATTCCATGATCCTGCAGTGTCTGACAAGTTGTTCATGAATGGTATACAATATATACAAGATGAAAATTAGACATGTGCAACATCTGGGTATCTTTATTGTAGACGTTTCTAAATAACCTTCTTCACGACTTCTACCACTAACCCATCCCTTGGGTATGATCTACTTCCACTGGGAAATCCCGCCTACCAGTGACTATGCCCTCGTCTGCTACCCGTCCCTATCAGCTGACGCTTATACAAGCGCCGGCCTCCTTGCCTGCTCTTCATGCCGGGTCACCATCTGGAAAAGACTCGGTCCGGGACAAGACCGGCGAACCTACAACAACAGCCTGCTCTTCCCAATCTCCACACCTACGGTGCTGTTCACACCAACTCCAAGGCCGAGGGACTGATTACCTCATCTTTTGCATATAGTTCTACTGTCTTCAAGTTTTGTCCTAGAATCTGAATTGATGAAGCCACTGGATAGCGAAACGTCTACAATAAAGATACCCAGATGTTGCACATGTGTCTAATTTCATTATATCCTTACAAGAGAGATGGTTACTAAAACCCAGGGTGAGTAACCCTAAATCCAGAACTGGCTACTCAGATTTCAGAGCTGGTTGCCTTGAAACGTACAATGAATCTCTCCATGATGTTCAGCTGTCAACTGAGAATATTGCAGACAGAACTGAAGTTAGTTTTCAAACATCAAACAAAATTCATTCCCACACCACCAGTTATTATCCAACACATTCCCACACCACCAGTTATTATCCAACACATTCCCACACCACCAGTTATTATCCAACACATTCCCACACCACCAGTTATTATCCAACACATTCCCACACCACCAGTTATTATCCAACACATTCCCACACCACCAGTTAAAATCACACACATTTTAAGCTTTCTTAGCTATTTTTATCCATTTAGTCAGCATTCACATTACTGCTGTATTTCATTTTCATCTGGTTATGTTGAGTCTTTTCCTCCTCTTCGTTATCACCTTCAACGTCCACGTTATTTTTTTGCTATACTATTTTCTTCGCGAGGGAAGCCTTCATGACGGTAAAGAACTCTTCATCCAAGGAAGAGGAGCAACGTTTTGTTTACACTAATCAATGTCACAGGGTAAGTGTTATGCTACCATAGCTCATTTCGAAGTCAGGTCCTATCCAAAGATACACTACCACCCCCAGGATGCCACCCCACAACAGTCGACTAACACCCGGGTGCCTGCGTTCTGCTAGGTGAACAGGAACAGCAGGTGAGAGGAAACATGCTCATCGTTTCAACCCGAGCCGGGGATCGAACCACGGACACTCAGTGTGTGAGCTGAGTGCGTTGTCAACTGAGCCATGGAACACTCATTCTTTGAACAGAACTTAAGTTCTATTACCCATACACTGGGATGTATAAGAGGTTCAGTGCTGCACATTGTCGATAACACTAATAATAGTAATTGAAAATAATAGAAATGGTAATATTAGTAAACTAATAATAATAATTTTTCATTAATACATCGGTAGGGTGGTCCGAAAAAGAAAAACTTTCACCATCATTCACTTCATCACTGTCTTGCCAAAAGCGCGCTTACATTACAGATTTAAAACTGCAACATTAACACCCATTCTTCAGAGGGCAGACACTGTACTTCCCATCTCCAATGGCTTTAAGTCCGGGCTGCCGGTTTCCCTGAATCCCTTCATAAATGCTACCTTGCTCACACTCCAACAGCACGTCAAGTCCTAAAACCCATTCGTCTCCATTCGCTCATATCTAACACACTCACGCATGCTTACTGAAAGTCCAAGACCCTAGCACACACATCCTCCATTACCCCATCCCTCCAGGGCCGACCCCTAACCCGCCTTTCCTCCACTACAGTCATTCTATTTTGTTCCATTCTCTCTACATGTCCTAACCAACTCAACAACCCATCCTCAGCCCTCTGGATAATCGTTTTGGCAATCCTGCACCTCCTCCTAATTTCCAAATTACGAATTCTCTGCATTATATTCACACCACACATTGACCTCAGACATGACATCTCCACTTCCTCCAGCCTTCCCCTTGTTACAACTTTCACCACCTATGTTTCACACCCATATAAGAGCGTTCTATAACTATAATAATAATAATAATTTGCAATAATTACTTTAAAAAAACATTAAAACTAATGATTATTGATCCAAAATAATATGTAAAGTATTAATACAAGGATTAATAATAATAATAATAATAATAATAATAATAAGAAGAAGAAGAAGAAGAAGAAGAAGAAGAAGAAGAAGAAGAAGAAGAAGAAGAAGAAGAAGAAGAAGAAGAAGAAGAAGAAGAAGAAGAAGAAGAAGAAGAAGAAGAAGAATATGAATAATAATAAGAAGAATTAAGTATCACATGTGAAGTACTTTAACTAAGAGTTTGCATGATTTTGTTTTTTTCCAATAACTCTTCGCTTTTATTTTGCTCGTAACTCGAGAACGACTCATGTAATCGGTTTCAAATTTTCTACACTTGTGTACGGTATCGGAGACCAAACTCTTGAAACAACTAACATGTTCGCGTGCCTTATGACCAATGTTGTTGAACCCATATCCTCAGTGGCCGAGCTTGAGACGTTTAGTCGAGTTTTTACTAGACTACGGTGGAGGAGTGAAATTCAAGTGAGTAGGGACAGATTTGTTTTTTTATATGTAAAAGAGGGTGAAATTTGCATTCCGATTAAATAACGCTAAATAATTATCAGTTTACCTAAAAAGAATACCGTGATTAATTAATGGTCCAAGTCGGACCGAAAAGTTGTCTTAAGTTTTTTATATATTTGTATAAGATGTAATGAGAAATAATAAGATATACGAAAAACATATTGGAATGAGAGATATGGAAGTGTAAAATAAACCCAGTGAAAGACAGGAGTGCCATGGGCACAGTAAGAGAACACTGTATCAACATCCGTGGTCCCAGACTCTGATATCGTACCTGAAGATATCAGAGACACTGCTGGGACAAGTGTAGAAGTCTTTAAAAGGAAACTGGACAAAATCTCCACCAAGTGCCAGTCCAACCAGGCTCTGACGAATATGTGACCCAGAGGTGCGCCAACAACAACAAGCTGGTTGACCAGGCAAGCACCAGACGAGCCTAGCTGAGGGCTGGGCTTCGGGAGCGGAAAAACTCTCGAAACTCATCAAAGGTATATCAAAGGCATGATATAATAAGATATAATATGATATAATAAGATATAATTTGGGCCCCAGACACAAGGGGAAGCTCGCATGGTTACCACCGGTTTAATCAAGGAGAATTACTAAATAACAACCTCCCCGGGCTGTTTCATCAAGCCTTCATAAGAGGGGATGCCTTGATGGATGTGAGGAGCTCTTGATCCAAGGAATTGGAGCTGCCCTCCCCTTTCCTTGAATCAAACCTGATTACCGCTAATTCCCAAAGCGTTGTGTGATCCCCTTACGGGTGAGTGTGGCAGTGATGTGAGCTTCTGGCAAGACAGACTTGTGAGGCCACGAGGCGTCTTAAAAAGAGAAGAAATAATAATTATATTATGATTATTTTAATTTTTGAAATTTAAATATAATAATAAAATGGTTTAACCTTTTTATTGTAGCCTTTTGTTTACAAATTGCTTTAATAATAATTATGTTTCTTCCATTATATTGTGCATTATTTTCAATGTTTATGATTTATTAGTAAGATTTGTAGATAATTTTAAATTGCATGCATTGTTTCGTCCTTCACTATTCTTGACTACTTTCACTGTTCCTGACTACAAAGGTCAGCACCTTCACTATTAATGATTACAGAGGTCAGCACCTACATTATTCATGCACCACAAAGGTCAACACTCTCACTGTTCGTTACTCGACCTCATTGAGCCCCCCTAGATAAGGTCGATGATGTTGTCGGTCTTGGGCAATGCATAGCCACCTGGCAGTATCACATTTCTCACTTTCCTGTAGTCTATACACAATAATAATAATATCTTTATTTCTACAAGTACAAGGTATACAGGCCTAGCTGACACCAATGACATAATACTTTATAGAACGCCACTTGATATGCAAAGCATTTCCCCCAAATTAGGTCAGTTTTGTCCCAGGATGCGGCCCCACACCAGTCGACTAACACCCAGGTACCCATTTTACTGATGGGGAACATAGACAACCGGTGTAAGGAGGAAACAAGCTCAATGTTTTTACCCTTCCCAGGGAGATGCCCAGGGACTAGTGCTGGTCACTATGAGTTGATTAGTGACAAGAAATTCAATCTGGTTCTTGAGAGCTTGTTGTATCCCAGGGCTTACAAGGCTTGCTTGACGAGAGCCGCACCTTGCAAGTGCGCGGTATGTTCTTCGGATGTACCCAGTCAAGACATGTCTCCAAAGAGATGTAAGTTTAAGTCATCGAGCATTGGAGCATCTGAAGCTCCTTCTTCAGGAAAATGACCAAGTAGGATGGAAACTGAGCCCAGCATCTCCAAGTTCTTAAGCGCACCTCCACTAAGAGGGATGTACAGTGGACCCCCTGATTTCGTCACTGATTCTTTCCAGAAGGCTGTTCGAGTGCCGTTACCGAACGAATTTGTTCCCATATGAACGAATGAAAATTAGATTAGTCTGTTTCAGACCCCAAAAAATACACTTACAAAAGCACTTACAAAAGTACACTTGCATAATTGTTCGAGTTGGGAGCAGTACGAAATCCGGTGGTCCACTGTATAAGGTCCTGTTGTACAATATCAACAGTTTACTCTGGCAGCCAGACTGCACAGGACAGTTGTGTGAAGGCTTACCATAATGTATATGGTGCACAAAGTAAAACATCAGAAGGTGCGAGGCAGGACCAAGGTAAGCAGTATGTTGGTTAATGTAGAAAGTAAGGAAAGACCTCTTCCCCATGTTGTTTTGACCCGTCTCATGGTGAGCGAAAACCACATGACGCTCTAAAGGACCACCAAATCCTACAAGAATCACGCACCCAGTAGAGATAGGTGTTTTACCGTGATCTGAGGACATACGGTAGTATGGGTGCCTCTGAGCTAGGAAAAACACCTAGCTTTGCTGGGTGCGTGATTCTCGTAGGATTTGGTGGTCCTGTGGATTAGAGCATCATGTGTCTTTCGCTCATCATGAGGTGGGCCAAAACAACATGGGCTCGAGTCCTTGGCTAGTCTCATTGTTATTGATTAATACTACTAGTTCGTGGTTACAATAATATAAAATACTGCTTGTTGAGGCTAGGACACCAAACGGGGAGTAGAATGAAATTAGCTCAGAGGCACCCATACCATCGTATGTCCTCGCATCACGGTAAAACACCTAGCTCTGCTGGGTGCGTGATTCTTGTAGGATTTGGTGATCCTGTGGGCTAGAGCGTCATGTGGGCTTCGCTCACCATGAAGAGGGCCAAAACAACATGGGTTCGAGTCCTTGGCTAGTCGCAGGTGTTGTTATTGAGATATATATAATATGTGCTAGGTTTGGAATTTTATACCATTCTGAAGTTTTTTATTCTCTATTTTTGTCTTTTTTTTGGGGGGGGGTCATTGCTCCAAGATGCTTCTATACCTAAATAGTAACTTAAACTTAGTAATTCCTTAAATCAAATTTACCATACTAGAAGAAAAAGAAGAACAGTTTCCCTCCCTCGTTGCCAAGATCTGCAAAAAAATCAAAAATAAAAAAGTCGAAAACAAGTAAGATTTCAAGGTATGCGGCAAACGCACACAAAAGCGTGGAACAGTTACTTGTTTCTTCCCAGGGACTTACGAGATCTGTTCCTCACTAACATTTCTCAGTGAAAAAAGTGACTACTTTAATATAATCATTCTTGAACTTCATTATCCACCACAATTCATCACTGACAGAAAAAAGAACACAGAATTTCAAAGAGGCTAAAAGTGAGAAAAATCTGAGAAATATTGATAAAGCCACTAAATGGGGAAACGTCTATGAATTAAAGATACCAAGATGTTGCACATGTGTCTAATTCTCATTGAGAACTCATGTTTTAATTATTTTTTTGTTTTTAGTTTCACGAGTGTAATTAGCTCTTATGAAACATATTTTCGTACGACTTGGTTCCAGAACCGGTACAGCCTGGTCTACCTGGAGGCAATCTGGAGGTAATTCCGGGGATCAACGCCCCCGCGGCCCGGTCCACGACCAGTCCTACCGGTGGATCAGGGCCTGATCAACCAGGCTGTTACTGTTGGCCGCACGTACGAACCACAGATCGGCTGATCCGGCACCGACTTAAAGTATCTGTCCAGCTCCCTCTTGAAGGCAGCCATTGGCCTATTGGTAATTCCCCTTATGCATGGTGGGAGGCTGTTGAACAGTCTTGGGCCCTGGACACTTATGGTGTTTTCTCTTAGTGTACCAATGGCGCCCCTACTTTTCATTTGGGGTATTTTGCACCGCCTGCCCAGTCTTTTACTTTCGTAGGGAGTGATTTCTAGGATTTTCCAAGTGTAGATTATGATATATCTATCTCGCCTGCGTTCCAGCGAGTACAAGTCAAGTGCTTCCAACCGTTCCCAGTAGTTGAGGTGTTTGATAGAACTTATGTGTGCAGTAAAGTTCTCTGTACACTCTCTAGATCTGCAATTTCACCTGCTTTGAACGGGGAGATATTAATGTACAGCAGTATTCCAGCCTTGGGAGAACAAGTGATTTGAAAAGGATCATCATTGGCTTGGCATCTCTTGTTTTGAACGTTCTCATTATCCATCCTATCATTTTCTTTGAGTTGTGATCGTGGCACTGTTGTGATCCTTGAAAGTGATATCCTCAGACATTACCACTCCCAGGTCCCTCACATTATTTTTCCTCTCTATTGTATGAATAGAGTTTGTAGTATACTCAGTTATAGTTATTATCTCCTCCAGTTTTCCATAACGGAGTAGTTGTAATTTGTCTTCATTGAGCTTCATATTGTTTTCCGTTGCCCAATGGAAAACTTGGTTTATATTTTTTTGGAGGTTAACCGTGTCCTCAATAGATGACAGTCTCATGCAGATCCTAGTATCGTCTGCAAAGGATGACACGGTGATGTGGAATACATCTCTGTCTATGTCTGATATGAGGATGGGGCGAGTACTGTGCCTTGTGGCACAAATACAAATACAAATTCCAACTATGGTAAACTAGGGAAGATTGGTAGAACTATTGTTAAATACAGATGTTCTCTGGTCAATTTTAAAACGGAAATTCTTGATTTTGACTTATGCGTGATGAATTGAGAAAACCTCTGATCAGCTTTAAACTTTAAAAACAATAGTGTATCTAACATATAAGAAGGATCTGATTGTAATTAGTGTGTGTTGATGCCAATTTGGCAGGTGCGTTACTAAAATAGTACTGCATGATTTACTGTACAATATCTTCAGCATGTTTTGTCTGCACTGTTTATATCTATTAATAAATGTGAAGCATCTAATTAAAAGACGTTACGCTATGTTTAACATGTGCAGCTGCAAATTTGGAAAGTTACTTGAATAGTTAATTCACAAGAAATTTTGGATTCTTTGCAATATCACTAAAATGAATC
Organism: Cherax destructor; assembly: GCA_009830355.1. Taxonomy (NCBI): domain Eukaryota; kingdom Metazoa; phylum Arthropoda; class Malacostraca; order Decapoda; family Parastacidae; genus Cherax; species Cherax destructor. Next base: position 66,048 of record WNWK01001013.1, on the reverse strand, counting down.
TTCTGGTCGGCTTATAACTTTTAATTAGCACTTGTGTGTTTCTCACAAACAAGCTTTGCTTTGACTTTACTTTGTATATGGTTTAATTTTACAGTTTTATTAATCATGTGGATTCTGTGCAATTACTCGATAATGACTCCTCTGATAGGCTTTAAACCTTAAAAATTGGAATTTAATTTTAAGATACTTATATACCTAATTGAAATGAAATTTATGCTGCACTCTAGATTATTCCTTTTGCATTCATTGAAGTAGAAGTGGCTGGGCTTATGGGATGCAGGGACACTTTCTCGCACTGCGTAGCCACCGAAAAACGTCAATTTACATGAATAAAATAGCAAAAGTGATTCGGTTCTTGCAATAATTTAATCATTGTACACTACAAGCATTTTAATGCAAAATATATTAATCAACAACTGCGTCATTGAGAGGTAAGGATTTTCTCTTTTCGGACAAAACTCCACTACCAAAAACCAAGAAATTTTGGACCCATCACTCACTTCCGGACAACTGGTTCCCACTCACTGGCCGGAAATTTACTTCAAGATGACCTATATTTATGATCGCAGAATCCATATTTATTTCTGCCTCTCGGCGAGATGACGCGGACTTGTCTGCATGTGTGATAGATGACGCGGACTTGCCTGCATGTGTGATAGATGACGCGAACTTGCCTGCATGTGTGATAGATGACGCGAACTTGTCTGCATGTGTGATAGATGACGCGGACTTGCCTGCATGTGTGATAGATAACGCGGACTTGCCTGCATGTGTGATAGATGACGCGGACTTGCCTGCATGTGTGATAGATGACGCGGACTTGCCTGCATGTGTGATAGATGACGCAGACTTGCCTACATGTGTGATAGATGACGCGGACTTGCCTGCATGTGTGATAGATGACGCGGACTTGTCTGCATGTGTGATAGATGACGCGGACTTGCCTGCATGTGTGATAGATGACGCTGACTTGTCTGCATGTGTGATAGATGACGCGGACTTGCCTGCATGTGTGATAGATGACGCGGACTTGCCTGCATGTGTGATAGATGACGCGGACTTGTCTGCATGTGTGATAGATGACGCGGACTTGTGCATGTGTGATAGATGACGCGGAGTTGTGCATGTGTGATAGATGACGCGGACTTGTGCATGTGTGATAGATGACGCGGACTTGTGCATGTGTGATAGATGACGCGGACTTGTGCATGTGTGATTGATGACGCGGACTTGTGCATGTGTGATAGATGACGCGGACTTGTGCATGTGTGATAGATGACGCGGACTTGCTGCATGTGTGATAGATCGCGGACTTGCTGCATGTGTGATAGATGACGCAGACTTGCCTGCATGTGTGATAGATGACGCGGACTTGCCTGCATGTGTGATAGATGACGCGGACTTGCCTGCATGTGTGATAGATGACGCGGACTTGTGCATGTGTGATAGATGACGCGGACTTGCCTGCATGTGTGATAGATGACGCGGACTTGCCTGCATGTGTGATAGATGACGCAGGACTGCCTGCATGTGTGATGTAAGATGATGCGCGGACTTGTGCATGTGTGATAGATGACGCGGACTTGCCTGCATGTGTGATAGATGACGCGGACTTGCCTGCATGTGTGATAGATGACGCGGACTTGCCTGCATGTGTGATAGATGACGCGGACTTGCCTGCATGTGTGATAGATGACGCGGACTTGCCTGCATGTGTGATAGATAACGCGGACTTGCTGCATGTGTGATAGATGACGCGACTTGCCTGCATGTGTGATGATAGCGGACTTGCCTGCATGTGTGATAGATAACGCGGACTTGCCTGCATGTGTGATAGATAACGCGGACTTGTCTGCATGTGTGATAGATGACGCAGACTTGCCTGCATGTGTGATAGATAGGGTCGCAATAATGCGGACTTGCTGCATGTGTGATAGATGACGCGGACTTGCCTGCATGTGTGATAGATGACGCAGACTTGCCTGCATGTGTGATAGATGACGCGGACTTGCCTGCATGTGTGATAGATAACGCGGACTTGTCTGCATGTGTGATAGATGACGCAGACTTGCCTGCATGTGTGATAGATGACGCGGACTTGTCTGCATGTGTGATAGATGACGCGGACTTGTGCATGTGTGATAGATGACGCGGACTTGTGCATGTGTGATAGATGACGCGGACTTGTGCATGTGTGATAGATGACGCGGACTTGCCTGCATGTGTGATAGATGACGCGGACTTGCCTGCATGTGTGATAGATGACGCGGATTTGCTGCATGTGTGATAGATGACGCGGACTTGCCTGCATGTGTGATGATGAGCGACTTGTGCATGTGTATGATGACGACTTGCCTGCATGTGTGATAGATGACGCGGACTTGCTGCATGTGTGATAGATGACGCGGACTTGTGCATGTGTGATAGATGACGCGACTTGCCTGCATGTGTGATAGATGACGCGACTTGTCTGCATGTGTGATAGATGAGCGGACTTGCCTGCATGTGTGATAGATGACGCGGACTTGCCTGCATGTGTGATAGATGACGCGGACTTGCCTGCATGTGTGATAGATGACGCGGACTTGCCTGCATGTGTGATAGATGACGCGGACTTGTCTGCATGTGTGATAGATGACGCGGACTTGCCTGCATGTGTGATAGATGACGCGGACTTGCCTGCATGTGTGATAGATGACGCGACTTGCTGCATGTGTGATAGATGACGCGGACTTGCTGCATGTGTGATAGATGACGGACTTGCTGCATGTGTGATAGATGATGACGCGACTTGCTGCATGTGTGATAGATGACGCGGACTTGCCTGCATGTGTGATAGATGACGCGGACTTGCCTGCATGTGTGATAGATGACGCGGACTTGCCTGCATGTGTGATAGATGACGCGGACTTGCTGCATGTGTGATAGATGACGCGGACTTGCTGCATGTGTGATAGATGACGCGGACTTGCCTGCATGTGTGATAGATGACGCGGACTTGCCTGCATGTGTGATAGATGACGCGGACTTGCCTGCATGTGTGATAGATGACGCGGACTTGCCCTGCATGTGTGATAGATAACGCGGACTTGCCTGCATGTGTGATAGATGACGCGGACTTGTCTGCATGTGTGATAGATGACGCGGACTTGCCTGCATGTGTGATAGATGACGCGAACGTGCTCTGAATGTGTGATAGATGACGCAGACATGTCTGCATGTGTGATAGATGACGCGGACTTGTCTGCATGTGTGATAGATGACGCAGACTTGCCTGCATGTGTGATAGATGACGCAGACTTGTCTGCATGTGTGATAGAAGACGCAGACTTGCCTGCATGTGTGATAGATGACGCGGACTTGTCTGCATGTGTGACACAACTTACATACAGAACCACAGTCATCGTGAAACTTTAACATGTTATATATGAAGAAATCATTGTTGAGTTTATTAAATTTACAGGTGTCACTTATTTCCATTGTCTTAATATATTCACTCCATCATAAAGAGAAGCCTCGCCTCAGCCCGTTGCCCAGCCCAACGGGAACCCAAAGGGCAGAGGTCTGACGGAAGTCAAAATCGTCCTGATGGAGTCAATATGCTACCCTGGAAGGATGGTAAGCAGATTACCTGGGACTACACCTGTGTCGCCACATTGACAGACACCTACTTGCCATACTCCGTAGCTGAAGGGGGTGGAGCTGCCAGCCACAGGGAGACACAGAAGACCCGCAAATATGAGGGCCTTTCCCCCTGCTATAACTTCACCCCAATAGGGTAGGAGACCCTTAGAGCATGGGGCAATTGTGATCTAAAGTTCCTCAAAGAGCTGGGTGAAAAACTCATCATAGAAACCAAGGACCACAGGGCAGCCAGCTTCCTCTTTCAGAGACTCAGTGTTGCGATCGAGAAGGGAAACGCCTGCAGCATTCTGGGCACACGGCCCACTGCCGGGAAGGTGGACGAAGTATTCAAGATGTAGCTCTGAGTTGTTGTCTATATTGTTTACTCCCTATTGCATTTTTGTCAATGTATTTTGTCTTTAAAGTATATATAAAATATATGGAGTAGTAGGAAAAAATTTCGAACAGCTTCAGGGAGAACCTTGAGTTTTTCCTGAAGCAAGTTTATTCTTTTCTATATATATATATATATAATATATATATATATATATATATATATATATATATATATATATATATATATATATATATCATTTACAAACTGGATAGGCCAGGGTTTGACCCTACACATTGTCAGCCTCAGGAAACAAACGCTTGTCACCTTATCCACTGCCATCTGGGGGGACGTGTCGGGGTTGAACCTGGACTGCCGTAGTTTGGTAATGATTCATTACCACTCTGTTTCGTCGTTTCATTGCTTATAGACTGCTTGTTGAGCGCTTGGAATTTCGCCATATTTTTCACAGTGGATGTTTTGCATATTGAGATATCACCTGTTTACTGTCATCTTATTGCATATATATATATATATATATATATATATATATATATATATATATATATATATATATATATATATATATATATGTAGATAGATACACACACACACATATTCATACATGACTTGGACCTCTGGATTCCTGGTTCCTAGCCACAAGCAGGCAGTCTAATATAAATGTCTCAGCCATGCTGATTGGGGCTTGCCATAATCCTATTCAAAATTTAAATTTCTCCCAGATAAATCCATTGTCTGACTTCTTTCTTCCATACCTATCTTCAGCAATCAATTTTTATCTTCCTTATACCAGACTTCCACTTGCTATATGTCAATCATGTTTCTGTACCTGATGTATTAGTCTCCACAATTCTTAACATGACTACACAACTCATGAAATGACTCAATAATTCACGATATGACTCCACAGTTGATGAAATGGCTATGACTCATGACATGACTTCATGGTCCCTGTCAGTTCTTTAAATAAGTCTCCTTTTTAAAATGCCTCCCTAATTCTAAGCATGATTCTATACAGTTTTGACATGACTCCACAGATTTATGAAATGACTCAAATGACTTATCTCCTCTTCACGTCTAAGCATTTTAGATTCTTCCCGGTTACTGAGTCGGATTCATTAAATATCTAAAGAATCAACATAATATTTCGAATTGTTTCAATTCAGTTGACTATCAAAACATGACCATTACTGTCAATACTCACTACATTACTTTGTCCGCAATTTTATTTCCCTAATCAGAGCCCTAAAACATATTAAAATTCGGAATAATGTGCAGAGCAAAATGCCGATTGGGAATGATTCATCCTTAAAATGGAAGAAAAAAAATATGGAAACCAAATTAAAAAAAATCGTGAAGAGTGAATTACCACGATTTGGAACCCGGAGAAAGGATTCTTGAGGGTATTTTTTTCCACTGGGTGAAAGGGGGTCTTAACTGGGTGAAAGGTGGTCTAAACTGGGTGAAAGGGGGTCTTAACAACTGGGTGAAAGGGGCTCTTAACTGGGTGAAAGGGGGTCTAAACTGGGTGAAAGGGGGTCTTAACAACTGGGTGAAAGGGGGTCTTAACTGGGTGAAAGGGGGTCTAAACTGGATGAAAGGGGGTCTTAACAACTAGGTGAAAGGGAGGACTTAACTGGGTGAAAGGGGGTCTTAACTGGGTGAAAGGGGGTCTTAACAACTGGGTCTTTATTGTCTGTCAGCAACATTAAGTCTTTCCAGGTCTAATGTTGCTGTTTAATGTTCTTCAATTCATTTTTTGATGATACGCTTCAACAGGATCGCAAACTAAAGCGCTTATTTATAATGATTTATTTCTGATGTTTACTATTACTACTACTGCTGCAATTTAGACTATGTCTACGACTATTGCTACTCCTAATTCAACAGCTATAAAAACTACTGTTTAATGTTAATTATATAATTACTACTGTTACCGCTACTGCTGCTATTAATACTATAACTACCATAACTACTGATGTTACTAATACTATAACTACCACAACTACTGCAGCCACTAATACTATAACTACCCAACTACTGCTGCTAATACTATAACTACCACAACTACTGCTGCAATTAATACTATAACTACAAATACTAATACTATAACTGCCACAACTGCTGCTACTAAGACTATAACTACCACAACTACTACTAAGACTATAACAATACTGCTACTAACTTCCACAACTACTGCTGCTACTAATAACTGCCACAACTTCTGCTGGTAATAATAACTGCCACAACTTCTGCTGCTACTAATAAATACCACAACTACTGCTGCTACTAATAACTACCACAACTACTGCTGCTACTAAAAACTTCCACAACTAATGCTGCTACTAATAACTTTCACAACTAATGCTGCTACTAATAACTTCCACAACTACTGCTGCTACTAATAACTACCACAACTACTGCCACTAATAACTACCACAACTTCTGCTGCTACTACTAACTACCACAACTACTGTTGCTACTAATATCTACAACTACTGCTGCTACTAATAACTACCACTACTGCTGCTACTAATAACTAACACTACTGCTGCTACTAATAACTACCACAACTACTGCTGCTACTTATAAGTACCACAACTACTGCTGCCACTAATAACTACCACAACTTCTGTTGCTTCTAATAACTACCACAACTACTGCTGCTGCTGCTAATAACTACCACAACTACTGATGCTACTAATAACTACCTCAAATACTGCTGCAACTAATAACTACCACAATTACTGCAGCTACTAATAACTACCACAATTATTGCTGCTACTAATAACTACCACAGCTACTGCTGCTACTAATAACTACCACAACTACTGCTGCTACTAATAACTACCACTACTGCTGTTTCTAATAACTACCACAACTACTGCTGCTACTAATAACTACCACAACTTCTGCTGCTTCTAATAATTACCACAACTACTGCTGCTCCTACTAATAATCACAACTACTGCTGCATATAATAACTACCACAACTACTGATGCTTCTAATAACTACCTCAAATACTGCTGCAACTAATAACTACCACAACTACTGCAGCTACTAATAACTACCACAATTATTGCTGCTACTAATAACTACCACAGCTACTGCTGCTACTAATAACTACCACAACTACTGCTGTTACTAATAACTACCACTACTGCTGCTACTAATAACTACCACAACTACTGCTGCTACTAAAATCTACCACAACTACTGCTGCTACTAATAACTACCACAACTACTGCTGCTACTAAAAACTTCCACAACTATTGCTACTACTAATAACTGCCACAACTACTGCTGCTACTAATAACTGCCACAACTACTGCTGCTACTAATAACTACCACAACTACTGCTACTAAAAACTACCACAACTACTGCTGCTACTAAAAACTTCCACAACTAATGCTGCTACTAATAACTTCCACAACTAATGCTGCTTCTAATAACTTCCACAACTACTGCTGCTACTAATAACTACCACAACTACTGCCACTAATAACTACCACAACTTCTTCTGCTACTAATAACTACCACAATTACTGCTGCTACTAATAACTACCACAATTACTGCAGCTACTAGTAACTACCACAATTACTGCTGCTACTAATAACTACCACAACTACTGCTGCTACTAATAGTAACCACAACTACTGCTGCTACTAATAACTACCACAACTACTGCTGCTACTAATAACTACCACTACTGCTGCTACTAATTACTACCACACTACTGCTGCTACTAATAAGTACCACAACTACTGCTGCCACTAATAACTACCACAACTTCTGCTGCTTCTAATAATTACCACAACTACTGCTGCTCCTACTAATAATCACAACTACTGCTGCATATAATAACTACCACAACTACTGATGCTTCTAATAACTACCTCAAATACTGCTGCAACTAATAACTACCACAACTACTGCAGCTACTAATAACTACCACAATTATTGCTGCTACTAATAACTACCACAGCTACTGCTGCTACTAATAACTACCACAACTACTGCTGTTACTAATAACTACCACTACTGCTGCTACTAATAACTACCACAACTACTGCTGCTACTAAAATCTACCACAACTACTGCTGTTTCTAATAACTACCACAACTAGTGCTGCTACTAATAACTACCACAACTACTGCTGCTACTAAAAACTTCCACAACTATTGCTACTACTAATAACTTCCACAACTACTTCTGCCACTAATAACTACCACAACTGCTGCTGCTACTAATAACTGCCGTAACTACTGCTGCCACTGCTACCTACCACAACTAATGCTGCTACTAATAACTACCACAACTAATGCTGCTACTAATAACTACCACAACTAATGCTGCTATTAATAACTACCACAACTACTGCTGCTTTTAGTACAATAACTACAACAACTTCTGCTACTACTAATAACAAAACTATTATAACTACAGCAATTACTGCTTCTGCTACTAGTAAGACTACAAGTACTATAACAGCTGCAACAGCCTCTATTTATGCTGCAAATAATGCTACTCTGATAATGACACACATACAAGATATTTACTGAGGCTATGTTTCGCTTACCAGAGGCTTCTCAGTCTAGCATAGAGAACAAAAAAGAAACAGCGAATTTTTATAATGGCTGAGGTGAGGTGAGACTCGCTGCAACTAAATAAACCCACTGTCTCATGTTCTTAGTACTGGACTTTAGTCCAAGCTGGGCGAAACGTATCCTCGGTAAATGTCTTGATAAATACGTGCGTGTCTAACTCTTAGTTTTGTCGATGATAATCACCAAGTCTGACGAACAAATGCAACTATTAATTCCATAAATACTGCAACCATTGCCACTACTAATACTATAATTACTACAACAATTGTACTTCTAACATTGCAACTACTACAAATATTGATAATGCAAATATTACATCTACTTCAACTATTGCTACTACTAGCTTAACAACGACTACAACTACGTCTTTGAGAAAGCATTGTAAATATCCACTTGTAGTGAAGCAGCTGTCATAATGCTGTACACTCACGTACATTTTATTTATTTAATATATTTTTTTTACAAGCTAGGTGATTTAAATTAACAGTACGAAATATATTTGATTTTATTCTCCCAGTTGTAAAAGAGGGATATAATTCTTCATGCCTTTTATACCATCAATGAAATGGTGAACACATCCTCCACAGGAGGTTGTCAAAACATATACTTTGATATACACTTTCTTGTATGATGTCCTTGTTAACACCTGGTTCCTAGTTAATTATCGGACTGGACGGTCCAGTTTTCCTGGTTGCTGAATGAAGCTTGGACAGACATGAGGGTAAAGACACAATGAATTGAGGTGATACTTGACAAGCTCGGGAATCTACTGCTACTAGCCCTCTAACCAACACCACTGAACTTCAATTAAAATCCCTACCTACCTTGCAGACGATTATGGATTGCACGCTATAGGAGCAACAAGGTGGAGAAAATTGGACTTACATGCCCCCTGGTCTTTGTTTACCTGGAGACTTGGTGTCTCAGACTTGTGGTGATGTCAGATACTCAGCTTATTAATGAGTGTTTTACAGTATTCAAATATAAAATCATCGTAATTGATACTCGCTTAGACCTCGAGATCAAATCCACTTCCAAGAGTATGGATTTCAGCTTAAGTCCAGGAAATCCACTGACTTAAATTACTTCCCCTTCAGTACTCTATCACACATGTCACTGAATTGATGCTTGAGACACCAGTGACCAGTGATCCAGCTCCATGGTGCTCACGTCAAGGAAGACACACATTATGATCTGTACTGTTTGGTGTGAAACCGGAGACTGATGACACCAGACATTCAGAAACACTCCCTGGCTTAAACTCCGGCGAGATCCTGAGGCAATGTTGCCGAATGATTGACAAAGGAGAGCGTTAATCACTCTAGATACTTCAGAATGTCTGTCACCACGACATTCATAAAAATAATGGAAGTCCCGATATGTTATGACAGATTGGTCTCATTTTCTCATATTTTCGCTGCCAGAGTAAGAGCAGACCTGGCACATGGCACTCTACTAGAGCGAAACTCACTTCTCTAGGTGAGCAAAAAAAAAACCTCGTTAACCCTTTTCCTCCTTTTACTTGGCAACGAGGGGAATAACTGTCCGATAAATACTCTAGACAAGGGAAGAGGGTAACTACCCTATCTCTAAAATATTCTAACATACTAGTACTCAAATACTCCCCCACATCTTGATCAAGTTCTACCCAAAGAAAAACAATCATAATAAAATCTTGCTCTACACAGTGTCTTTACGCCAGTATCTGCCTGGCATTATACCTTCATTATCCGGTGCAGTGCTGTAACCAGCGATTCCAGTATACAGTTTGGGGATTGTATCCGCTTTACTGGTACAACTGTTTAATCATTCCTTTTGTAAAACGATTCTGGCAGAGGGAGAGGGTAGAACGAGAGAGAGAAACGAGGTGTACTAGAGGGTAGCTCACATTTCCCTAGCCCTTCGTCTCATATACGTTATAATTTTGACCATTTCCATGGGAGCTGTATCCATTTCCCTACTCCGGTCCCCTCATTTTCTAATCAGTAACTCCTAGGTGGAAGGAATGGGAATCTGTTTGCCATATCTGTTATTCAGAGAAACAGAATACGACATAGAAAAGTAATATGAATGTTATTTTCTTGGATTTCCAAGATAATATCGAAGATGTGAGGGGATATCCAAGATAACGGGTATTGCTATCACGTACAAACACAGAGACGCAAATTGCTGAAGAAGCTCTGAGTGAGACAGTAGTTGGCGCCATCTAGAACTATACATAGATTGAATTGTCTTAGGAAACACAAGTGCAGCAAGTTGTCTCTCTAATTAAAAGTATTTTTGTGTTAATGAGCAAAAACTGGTAGTCTGCTCACTGGATATTTCCGCAGTAGAGGAGGGGTAGTGTGGGAGACATGAGTGTGGCGGGGTAGTGTGGGAGACATGAGTGTGGAGGGGTAGTGTGGGAGACATGAGTGTGGCGGGGTAGTGTGGGAGACATGAGTGTGGCGGGGTAGTGTGGGAGACATGAGTGTGGCGGGGTAGTGTGGGAGACATGAGTGTGGCGGGGTAGTGTGGGAGACATGAGTGTGGCGGGGTAGTGTGGGAGACATGAGTGTGGCGGGGTAGTGTGGGAGACATGAGTGTGGCGGGGGAAAGGATAATTCTTTCTCAATATTTTTACTATTTTTATCCTGTTAAAACATTTTTATGAACGTAAGTTAATGTTTTTAACCTTCAATGGGACTTGGAGAGGATGGAACAATGGTAAAAGATTCAAGGAGTAACACTTGTCAAGAAAACATTTGAATTTCACTATATTGTCTCGTTTACATTTTTATGTATTTTTTTTTATTTTCTGACCAGCTGTGTAACACTTATTAGTGAATTATGGATAAGGATGTTAGAGAGGCAAATGGGCAGGATGTCTGAATAGATGTTTTCTGTGATGATTACTGGTATGTTAGATGGTGAGTGATGGTCGTACGTGTTCTGGACGGTGGTGGTGAATGGGGATGGTATATATGCTGGTGAATAATGGTGGTGGTGAGTGGTGCTAGTATATATGCTGGAGAATGGTGGTGGTGGTGGTGAGTGGTGCTGGTATATATGCTGGTGAATGGTGGTGAGTGGTGCTGGTTTATATGCTGGTGAATGGTGGTGGTGAGTGGGGCTAGTATATATGCTGGAGAATGGTGGTGGTGGTGGTGAGTGGTGCTGGTATATATGCTGGTGAATGGTGGTGAGTGGTGCTGGTTTATATGCTGGTGAATGGTGGTGGTGAGTGGTGCTGGTATATATGTTGGCTGAGTGGTGCTAGTGAATGGTGCTGGTGAGTGGTGCTGGTTTATATGCTGGTGAATGGTGGTGGTGAGTGGTGCTGGTATATATGTTGGCTGAGTGGTGCTAGTGAATGGTGCTGGTGAGTGGTGCTAGTGAATGGTGCTGGTGAGTGGTGCTAGTGAATGGTGCTTGTGAGTGGTGGTACGAGTAGAGGTGCTGTTGAGTGCTGCTGATGAGTGGTGCTGTTGAGTGCTGCTGATGAGTGGTGCTGTTGAGTGCTGCTGATGAGTGGTGCTGGTGAGTGGTGCTAGTGAATGGTGCTGGTGAGTGGTGGTACGAGTGAAGGTGCTGGCGAGTGCTGCTGATGAGTGGTGCTGATGAGTGGTGCTGTTGAGTGCTGCTGTTGAGTGGTGCTGGCGAGTGGTGCTAGTGAATGGTGCTGGTGAGTGGTGGTACGAGTGGAGGTGCTGGTGAGTGGTGCTGGCGAGTGGTGCTAGTGAATGGTGCTGGTGAGTTGTGGTACGAGTGGAGGTGCTGGTGAGTGGTGCTGGCGAGTGGTGCTGGTGAGTGGTGCTGGCGAGTGGTGACGCTCTTGGTAAACAACTTACCTAAGACCAACTACTGGATATAGAAGTTATTAATCAAGGACTTCTTGTGTGTCAGGTCCAACACGGGCGGTGTGGGCGGGGATGGGCGGCTCTGCCAACCTACCCTGCAACATGACCTCTCCTCTGCCGGCTGACCCTGCACTCCTGGTACTCTGGTACAAGAACGGTATCGATAAGCCCATTTACAGGTGAGTGAAGCTATTATCACCATAGTTTTCTTACTAATTTTCTAATTAAAAATTAATTATTTTCATCAAGTTGTTGAACAGCGGATAAGTTCCGAGCTGAGGGATAGAGCAGGTTGTAGTGATACGGCCGTAGACTAGAACTGGCTTTATTGTAGAGGAGTGGGTACACAACGGGCGGAGTGAGGGGGTGACCGGAATCCAGTCCGTGGAGAGAAAAGGATGTTGATCCTTCGTTCGTAGTCGGTGAAGTGGCGCGACTGGGCATCGCGTCTCACTGACCTGGGCAGGCTTAGAGAGGGCAGCACCGTAGTGCCGCGGGATATAAATCTAGCAGACAGCATAGGCTGTCTAGCAGACAGTAGAGGCTGTCTACAAAGTACTGTTTGGTAAGCAACCCTAATATCAATTAGTTGGTCCGTACCAGTGTGAAGCAACAGTTATTTGTACCAGTGTGAAGCAACAGTTGTTTGTACCAATGTGAAGCAACAGTTATTTGTACCAGTGTGAAGCAACAGTTGTTTGTACCAGTGTGAAGCAATAGTTGTTTGTACCAATGTGAAGCAACAGCTGTTTGTACCAGTGTGAAGCAAGAGTTGTTTGTATCTAACATCTTTGTGGACTAAGCGAAGGAGTGGTGGGAGTGTATACCAACATTGCCACTGTTGACACTGGCCACCACTCTGGATGTTGTGTACTTCTAGAGCAGAAGTTGCAGGAAGAGCTGCTGTGAACTTCTAGAGCAGAAGTTGCAGGAAGAGCTGCTGTGAACTTCTAGAGCAGAAGTTGCAGGAAGAGCTGCTGTGAACTTCTAGAGCAGAAGTTGCAGGAAGAGCTGCTGTCAACTTCTAGAGCAGAAGTTGCAGGAAGAGCTGCTGTGAACTTCTAGAGCAGAAGTTGCAGGAAGAGCTGCTGTGAACTTCTAGAGCAGAAGTTGCAGGAAGAGCTGCTGTGAACTTCTAGAGCAGAAGTTGCAGGAAGAGCTGCTGTGTACTTCTAGAGCAGAAGTTGCAGGAAGAGCTGCTGTGAACTTCTAGAGCAGAAGTTGCAGGAAGAGCTGCTGTGAACTTCTAGAGCAGAAGTTGCAGGAAGAGCTGCTGTGAACTTCTAGAGCAGAAGTTGCAGGAAGAGCTGCTGTGAACTTCTAGAGCAGAAGTTGCAGGAAGAGCTGCTGTGTACTTCTAGAGCAGAAGTTGCAGGAAGAGCTGCTGTCAACTTCTAGAGCAGAAGTTGCAGGAAGAGCTGCTGTGAACTTCTAGAGCAGAAGTTGCAGGAAGAGCTGCTGTGAACTTCTAGAGCAGAAGTTGCAGGAAGAGCTGCTGTGAACTTCTAGAGCAGAAGTTGCAGGAAGAGCTGCTGTGTACTTCTAGAGCAGAAGTTGCAGGAAGAGCTGCTGTGAACTTCTAGAGCAGAAGTTGCAGGAAGAGCTGCTGTGAACTTCTAGAGCAGAAGTTGCAGGAAGAGCTGCTGTGAACTTCTAGAGCAGAAGTTGCAGGAAGAGCTGCTGTGAACTTCTAGAGCAGAAGTTGCAGGAAGAGCTGCTGGTACTTCTAGAGCAGAAGTTGCAGGAAGAGCTGCTGTGAACTTCTAGAGCAGAAGTTGCAGGAAGAACTGCTGTGTACTTCTAGAGCAGAAGTTGCAGGAAGAGCTGCTGTGTACTTCTAGAGCAGAAGTTGCAGGAAGAGCTGCTGTGAACTTCTAGAGCAGAAGTTGCAGGAAGAGCTGCTGTGTACTTCTAGAGCAGAAGTTGCAGGAAGAGCTGCTGTGAACTTCTAGAGCAGAAGTTGCAGGAAGAGCTGCTGTGTACTTCTAGAGCAGAAGTTGCAGGAAGAGCTGCTGTGAACTTCTAGAGCAGAAGTTGCAGGAAGAGCTGCTGTCAACTTCTAGAGCAGAACTTGCAGGAAGAGCTGCTCAACTTTTCACTCAGGCATCGCAACACTGAGCTGGCTGTCGCAACCAGTGTTCACGTCCTGTCATGATAGACTACTCAATATATTATGAGACACACAAAAAAAAATATCTAACAAAGAATCTGTCAACAGTTTTTCGAGCCTACTGGGTGTAGTGAATGACAGAAAATATTTACCTAAATGTGGCCACGGGAAGAGTGGTAAAACTGGGTCAACTTCAAGATGACCTCCGTCGATCTTTACAATCAGGCTGTAACTTCCTTTTTTATTAAGTGTAGAGCAACATTTGTTTTATTTAACTTAGGGAATTTGTTATCGAGGAATTTATTGCTGACAATACTGTGACATGTTTCAGAATAATTTATTTCAGAGAGTAAACTGAAAGACTGAATGAAAAATCATACTGAATCAAAATTATTGTCATTTCTTTTAAAAATAATATTAAATTCACTGACATTTTTCAGAGCATAGTTCTACCTGCCCAGACAACTTATGTTCCAAATAGGAAACTTAGATCAAACAGATATGATCCTAAATGGATAAACAATAGATTAAAGCATCTATTATAAAAAAAAATCATTTGGAATAAAGGACTGTTCGGGATAACAATAAAATCTCAGATTTCCAACATTTATTAATATATATTATTATTAATATAAAAACATAATCTGTATAACATATAATATGTGTAAAACATATATCTTATAATTTGTGTAAAAACATATTTATCTTTGGTATACACAAAAATCATAGTACAAGGTAATAAAATGTCACAAGTAAAAATCATAAACTCAGTGCCAGTGTCATGTGGCCGCCTCTTCCTATAGCCATGCCAAGCCTTCTCCACAGTGTCCTCAGACACCCTTATCTCTGAATTATGGCACGCCTTCTCACGGGGTCCCACGACACCCGTTCTCTGTGTCACATGACACTCTCTCAGTGTCACCTGACACGCCCTCTCTACTGTGTCACACGACACCCTTCTCTCTGTGCCATAAGACACCTTCACTGTCACACGACACCTTCTCTGTGCCACATGGCACGCCCCCTGTATCATGAACTAAGAAATTACCGCGTCCTGACACACAACACTAAATCACACGACCTTAACTTGTGTCGTGCCACCAAATAGTCACTGTGTTCACACCCTGAACACTAATTGTCACAATCACCTAATAAAGCTCTCCGGATACACAACTGAATACCTGACAACTCCGGGTAACACAACCTCCGGGTAACACAATCTCCGGGTAACACAACCTCTGGGTAACACAAGCTCCGGGTAACACAACCTCTGGGTAACACAAGCTCCGGGTAACATAATCTCCGGGTACAACAATTCCATTTCAGGTACATAATTTAGGTACAACTCTCCAGGTGCAACATTCTCAGGTACAACAGTCTGGTGAATTCAAGCCAGTAGTTGGAGTCTAAGGCCGTCATCAGCATGAAGAGTCACACTGCGAGAGACTACACTCTCAAACAGGTCTGTCTGGTGAACACTTTCCATGTGAGAGTCTGGTGTACACTCTCCATGGGAGAGTCTGGTGTACACTCTCCATGGGAGAGTCTTGTTAGCACTGTCAGTCAAGCCGGCTCAGCAGTCCAACATTGGATCTGATGACGTAACCAGTGACTGCCGGCCAGCAGGTAAACTACCTAACTATGATATATCTCGCCTGCGCTCCAGTGAGTACAAGTCAAGTGCTTCCAGGCGTTCCCAGTAGTTAATAGGAGGCCGTAACAGAATCTCTTTGGTCAAAAGAGAACATTTACAGGCGAATCAGAAGAGGAGAAGGGCAGTTAAGAAATCAATATATTCAATTAAATAAATAAAAAAGGGAATGAGAAAAGCAAAGAGAGAATCTAAAGTTAAAGTCGCAATGGATTCGATGATTAGACCAGAAGGTTTCTTCCAGGTATATAGAAGTAAGATTAAGGACAAGATAGGCTCCACTCAAAAGTTACTAAGTCAGCTCACCGAGAATACTAAAGAAATATATAAATTTTTAACACTTATTTCCTCTCAGTTTTTACACAGCAAGATACTACTGTAATTCCAGAAATAATAAATTATGTACAACAGTACGAAAATGTGGTAAGTAAAAGGACACAAGTGCAACTAATGTGACATGGTAATGTGGCAACTTTTAGCTCTCCAGGAACTTTGTCAAGCCACGGCTTGACAAAGTTCCTGGAGAGGGAAACGTTGCCACAAAAAAATGTCATATTAGTTGCCCTCTGCTATACTGATGTAGTTTCCGCATTGTTCTTTTGGTGTGTTCTTTATATAGCAATTCCCATAAAGTAACAAATCTTAAAGATTCAGAAACTCCTTAATTTTGTCTTGAAATCATACACTATTCCTTATCATTCATCTCTAGATATTCAATCATCCTGAGGAATGCCTGATCTAGATCAGCAACTGAAGGCCGTCCAGTTTTGTGCGTTTTGCATTCATTCCGCCCACAGACTACAGCAGTGCATCATACCTATTGCTGAAATTGGCACTGCAAGTCTGGTGGTATACGCAGTATTCTCAGTAACCGATCAATAAAACGACGTTCTAAGCACTCAGGATGGTCCTGATGTAGCTTTAGTCCGTGTCTCAAGGGCAGTCTGGATCCCACAGAAAAGGCAATAAGGTTTGCTGTTCGAAAGCCCATTAAACATGGTTATAACTAGGACCAAAATTTTTAAAGGGGTGGATCGGTAAGCCAGCGGAAGGCCTCTGTCAGATGACCAAAAGCTCCAATGGCGGGTCATCATCTGACTAAGACCCGCGTCAGGAAACACTTGTCCTGTTTCCTGACAAACCTTACCTAACCTAACCAGTGAACATACGAACACTGTAATTCAGTGAGTTTGGAGGAACCGATTTTTCGTTGATTCGCATTGTCATGTTGATTTATGTACTGTTTACGACAGCTGAAGTGTATCTTTCAGCCAGCCGTCACAACAGTGCTATCAACTCTTCCCTGAACACTGCAGCATTAATAATATAATAATAATAATATCTTTATTTCTACAAGTACATGTACAAGGTATACAGGCCTAGCTGACATCAATGACATACTACTATATAGAAAGCCCCTTGTTATGCTGAGCATTTCGGGTAAATTAAATCAATTTTGTCCCAGGATGCAATCCACACCAGTCGTCTAACACCCAGGTACTAATTTTATAGTGATGGTGGGTGAACATAGACAAACGGTGTAAGGAAACACGCCCAATGTTTCAACCCTCGCCGAGAATCGAAACAGGACGCCTCACAGTGTGAAGTGAGAGCTTTTACCACCAGACCACTAGCCGCCACCGTGGCCTTCTGACCAACAAGATCTACGTCATCTCCGTCTTTTAACGTTTCTTTGCAGATCGTAAACTTTCATGGGCTAAGCTTGAAGCACTCAGCTTCCAAGCCTGAAAAAGACAAACCTTGAATATTCAAGAAAATAACACTGAAAGGCAGGGCCGGATATATTATGAAACTGATGAAGCTTAAGCTTCAGGGCCAATAATCCCGCAGGAGCCTCAGAAGCCAAAAAAATATTAATAATATAGTGTAATTATATACAAAATAACAGTTAAAATAAAAATTAAAAGTTTATTAAAGTATGATGTAGGTCGTTGTTGATTGTGAAGGTGACCCCAAACAGTTCAGACTTCAGGGTCACAAAACTGTAGGTCGGCCACTGCCGGAAGGTCACAATAACTACTACTTAATGAGGAACAAGAAAAGGCAAAACCCATTGTCCTGCATGACATCGTTTGTGAGTGCTGGTCGCCATATTGGCTGCCATCTTGAATCTACGGATTCAATGGATCAAATCATAAATCCATAAGAACACTGGATGCCTTGACGTTTAAAACCTTAGGTTAGACAAAAAAAATATTTTTTTACGTTCGCCTTCCTGATTATCAAGGTCAGTGGAAACTAATTTGAAACTAACCTAATTTTAACCCAATTCGGATGTGCGGATTTTGATTAACTTTTTTCTGTCCTTTACAACACCCACTAGGTAAATTACTATAAA
>WNWK01001013.1:0-42500 GCA_009830355.1 Cherax destructor | reverse complement strand
TTGTAGGAGTGTGGAAGAGCCAGTTGTGGGTGTAGGGAAGTTCGTGAGGCAGTGGGTAGAATGAAAGGGGTAAGGCAGCTGGGATTGATGGGATAAAGATAGAAATGTTAAAGCAGGTGGGGATATAATTTGGAGTGGTTGGTGCTATTATTTAATAAATGTATGGAAGAGGGTAAAGTACCTAGGATTGGCAGAGAGCGTGTATTGTTCCTTTGTATAAAGGCAAAGGACAAAGAGAGTGCAAAATTATAGGGAATAAGTCTGTTGAGTGTACCTGGTAAAGTGTATGGTAGAGTTATTATTGAAAGAATTAAGAGTAAAACAGAAAGCAGGATAGCAGATGAACAAGGGGCTTTAGGAAAGGTAGGGGTGTGTAGACCAAGTGTTTACAGTGAAACATATAGGTGAACAGTATTTGGATAAGGGTAAAGATGTTTTTGTGGCATTTATGGATTTGGAAAAGGCGTATGATAGGGTAGATAGGGGGCAATGTGGCAGATGTTGCAGGTGTATGGAATAGGAGGAAGGTTACTGAAAGCAGTGAAGAGTTTTTATGAGGATAGTGAGGCTCAGGTTAGAGTGTGTAGGAGGGAAGGGACTATTTCCCAGTAAAGTGGGCCTTAGACAAGGATGTGTGATGTCACCGTGGTTGTTCAATATATTTATAGATGGGGTTGTAAGAAGTGAATGCGAGGGTCTTGGCAAGAGGTGTTGGGCTAAAAGATAAAGAAGCAAATACAAAGTGGGAGTTGTCACAGTTGCTTTTTGCTGATGACACTGTGCTTTGGGAGATTCTGAAGAGAAGCTGCAGAGGTTGGTGGATGAATTTGGTAGGGTGTGTAAAAGAAGAAAATTGAAAGTGAATATAGAAAAGAGTAAGGTGATGAGGATAACAAAAAGAATAGGTGACGAAAGATTGGATATCAGATTGGAGGGAGAGAGTATGGAGGAGGTGAATGTATTCAGATATTTGGGAGTGGACATGTCGGCGGATGGGTCTATGAAGGATGAGGTGAATCATAGAATTGATGAGGGGAAAAGGGTGAGTGGAGCACTCGGAGTCTGTGGAGACAAAGAACCTTGTCCATGGAAGTAAAGAGGGAATGTATGAGAGTATAGTTATACCAACGCTCTTATATGGGTGTGAAGCATGGGTGATGAATGTTGCAACGAGGAGAAGGCTGGAGGCAGTGGAGATGTCATGTCTGAGGTCAATGTGTGGTGTGAATATAATGCAGAGAATTCGGAGTTTGGAAATTAGGAGGAGGTGCGGGATTACCAAAACGATTGTTCAGAGAGCTGAGGAGGGGTTGTTGAGGTGGTTTGGACATGTAGAGAGAATGGAACGAGACAGAGTGACTTCGAGAGTGTATAAATCTGTAGTGGAGGGAAGGCGGGGTAGGGGTCGGCCTAGGAAAGGTTGGAGGGAGGGGGTAAAGGAAGTTTTGTGTGCGAGGGCTTGGACTTCCAGCAAGCATGTGTGAGCGTATTTGATAGGAGTGAATGGAGGCATATGGTTTTAATACTTGACGTGCTGTTGGAGTGTGAGCAAAGTAACATTTATGAAGGGATTCAGGGAAACCGGCAGGCCGGACTTGAGTTCTGGAGATGGGAAGTACAGTGCCGGCACTCTGAAGGAGGGTGTTAATGTTGCAGTTTTATAACTGTAGTGTAAAGCACCCTTCTGGCAAGACAGTGATGGAGTGAATGATGATGAAAGTTTTTCTTTTTCGGCCAACCTGCCTTGGTGGGAATCAGCCGATTGTTAAAAAAAAATATATATATATATATATATATATATATATATATATATATATATATATATATATATATATATATATATATGTCGTGCTGAATAGGTAAAGCTAGCAATTTTGGCTTAAATAGCAATGCTCTTCTTGCCGAATAAGGCAAGGAAAAATTGTATATGCAATAATTTCCAAAAACATTCTGAACCTAACTATAAAAATATATTTCATTGTGTTTGTTTATTATTAAAACACTGTAAACGTATCTAAAATATATTTAGTTGGATTAGGCTAAATTAAACTGCACTTGTTATAATAATATTAGGTAAGCTTTCTAAGGTTCTTTTGGTATAAAATTATTAATTTTTACATTATCACAAATGAATAAAAATATATCTTTAAACGTATAAGTGAAAATTTTAGCAAAGACTTAAATTTAAATGAGTTCTTGCTAACTAACCAATTTTACCTATTCAACACACACACACACACACACACACACACACACACCGCACACACACACACACACACACACACACACACACAACACACACACACAGAAAGACACAAGCTTATAAACGACAACCAGCACGGTTTCAGGGAAGGAAAATCCTGTGTCACAAACCTACTGGAGTTTTATGACAACGTAACAGAAGTAAGACACGAGAGAGGGTGGATAGACTGCATTTTTTGGACTGCAAGAAGGCGTTCGACACAGTTCCTCACAAGAGGTTAATGCAAAGCTAGAGGATCAGGCACACGTAACAGGAAAAGCACTGCAATGGATCAGAGAATATCTGACAGGGAGGCAACAACGAGTCATGGTACGTGACGAGATGTCAGAGGGGGCACCTGTGACGAGTGGAGTTCCACAAGGGTCAGTCCTAGGACCTGTACTGTTTTTGGTATATGTGAATGACATAACGGAAGGGATAGACTCAGAAGTGTCCCTGTTTGCAGATGATGTGAAGTTAATGAGAAGAATCAAATCAGTCGAGGATCAGGCAGGACTACAAAGAGACCTGGACAGGCTGCAAGCCTGGTCCAGTAACTGGCTCCTTGAATTTAACCCTGCCAAATGTAAAGTCATGAATATCGGGAAGGGCAAAGAAGACCGCAGACAGAGTATAGTCTAGGTGGCCAAAGACTGCAAACCTCACTCAAAGAAAAGATCTTGGGGTGAGTATAATACCGAGCACATCTCCTGAGGCACACATCAATCAGATAACTGCTGCAGCATACGGGCGGCTGGCAAACCTAAGAATAGCGTTCCAATACCTCACTAAGGAATCATTCAAGACTCTGTATACCATATACGTCAGGCCCATACTGGAGTATGCACACCAGTTTGGAACCCACACCTGGTCAAGCACGTCAAGAAATTAGAGAAAGTGCAAAGGTTTGCAACAAGACTAGTCCCAGAGCTAAGGGGATTGTCCTACGAAGAAAGGTTAAGGAAATCGGCCTGACGACACTAGAGGACAGGAGGGTTAGGGAGACATGATAACGACATATAAAATACTGCGAGGAATAGATAAGGTGGACAGAGACAAGATGTTCCAGAGAGGGACACAGAAACAAGGGGTCACTTGGAAGTTGAAGACTCCTATGAGTCAAAGGGATGTTAGGAAGTATTTCTTCAGTCATAGAGTTGTCAGGAAGTGGAATAGCTTAGAAAGCGACATAGTGGAGGCAGGAACCATACATAGTTTTAAGACTAGGTTTGATAAAGCTCATGGAGCAGGAGAGAGAGGACCTAGTAGCAATCAGTGAAGAGGCGGGGCCAGGAGCTATGACTCGACCCCTGCAACCACAAATAGGTGAGTACAAATAGGTGAGTACACACACACACACACACACACACACACACACACACACACATATATATATATTAGAGTAAGTAAGTAAGTTTATTCAGGTATACACAAATACATTTACATAGATTATAATACATAGAAGCATATGTGTAGAGAACCTAGGATAACCCAAAAAGTCAGAGTGACTTATTTCCATTGGGGTCCTTTTAGTACCTTAATATTATAGATTGTAGGAGATATATGTTATTATATTATAAAGGATATATGTATACTAGGAATAAGGTAAAAAGAGTTATTTACATTCATATGTGTGTTAGCTAAAAATATAAAAAACCATTCTCCTCCCTTTCTGTCGCTACATTCATTAGGTACCTTTTGGTTCTCTTCTTGAACTGGATCATGCTATGACTGCCTTTGACATGTGCAGGCAGTCTGTTTCATCCCTTTATTGCTGAACAATAAAAGGTGTTTGAAGCCTGGCCACTGACTGTGGGTACTACAAAGTTGTGCTCTCTCCCCCTAGTACTATGTCTGCTTTGGTTCCCAGCCTTGACAAAATTGGCAGCAAGATATTCTGGACACTGTTTGTGAGCAATTTTATAAACTTGATTTAACTTCAGTTGTTTTACTCTGTCTTCAATGTTCAGCATATCCAATTGTTGTAATTCATCCTGGCCTACATGTTCTCTTGGTCCCAGGTCCAGGATGAATCTTACCATTTTGTTCTGGGTGATTTGCAGTTTATCTTTCAGTTTTTTTTGTCAAGGCAGAGTACCATGAAGAGCAAGCGTAGTCCATATGACATTGTATAAGGGCTAGACATAGGGTCCTGCGAGCCTCAGTAGGTAGACACTGTGCTTGTCTGTAGAGGAACTTCAGTCTGGCATTCGCTTTCTTTACTATACTGTTCCCTATCAATTCTCCTGACATACATGGGTCAAAGGGGATTCCGAAATATTTTACTGAGGAAACTGAAGTGATTGGTTCCCCATTACACCGGACATTAAAATTATTTACCCTTCTCAGGTTATATTTCGTGCCGAAGAGTATGACTTGTTTTACCGAGATGTAACGATAGTTTGTTGTCTACTAACCATTTGCTGCTGGACTCCAGTTCCAGTGTTATTACATTAGCTATATCTTGTAGGTCTTTACCTGACACTAACAGAGCACTGTCATCCGCATACAGTAGGAGTTTGCACTTGACACTGATGGGAATGTCATTTACATAACACAGGATAATAAGGGACCGCAAACACTGTTCCTCCCTTACTGACTCACGAAATCGTAATGACACGATTGCAAACAAACCATACCACGGTGGGGTTCGAACCCGCGGTTCGAACCGCGGGTTCGAACCCCACCCGTGGTATGGTTTTTCCTCCCTTACTTTTTTGCTTACTCATAACCCCTGAGAGACAAGTACCAGCGGATGAGGATCATTATACATATACGCTTGGGGTATATGTATCTCTCATAAGACCTCCGGAACCCCTAAAGGGGTCATGTGTCCCCTGAAGAGGTTTCAAGTAACCTCTGAGGATTCATTATTCCTCGTTCCTAACCACTGTCATAATGTATCGTAATTTCTGAGGCGCTTAATTTGCTGCTTAATCTTCGGGATGAATGTTCCTTATTAATGAATAATTTCTGATCATAATTTCACTGCAGTTAGTACACATTTAAGTTAGTAATGTAAACTATACTGAAGCGAGAAATTTGCAGTCTCTGGTGAAAATATGCGAACTGGAAATTAGTTGGTTAAGTGGGTTTGTCGCCTATTTACTCGACACAGGATCGTTAAGCCAACATTCCACGTATGGGAGTGTTTGGATTTAAGACTCCAAGAGCATAAATACTGTTATATAAACCCCAATAAGAGTTCATGCCATGTTGCTCTTTGTGCACTCACGTCAAGAATGATATATTCATCAATTTATAAAAGTTTAACAAAATGGTTGGTTAATTGGGTTGAAAGCCTAATCTGTTACACGAGAGTTGTTATTGGTACATATGTAACCTTCTCATGCTGCTTTCATTGCTCAAGTATTCTTATTATTTCAATATCTATATTTAAATGCGAAAATTAATATTTACAAATTTCATTTTTACTATTATTATTTTTATTATTACTTTCATTATATCAGCTAGTTTATTTTTTAATGCATTCAGATATTCTTAATTGTTGAAGCACAGGGGAACTGCAGCATTAAATATAATAAAATAAGGTAAGATAATATAAGAATGTTGCAGTACTGCTTAACCTTACTCAGCAGTGCTAGGCAGGTCCTTCTCTGTCAGTCTTCTGTCAATGCTGTTTTTAAATGTTAAGTTGTATCTACTGCAGTTTTGACGTGAGGAGAGGTCCAGCCTCCCACTGGAAGAATCCCAGCCACTTGGGTCAACGAGCTACCTTTCATCCCACCACAGCCAGCCTTACACTACAGAGGGTCGAGGAAGACGATGAGGGAACCTATCGCTGTAGAGTTGACTTCCGCGTCAACCCTACTCTTACCTTCACTACTAACCTCAGTATTATTGGTGAGTCTTAACACCCAACCGAGGTCCACCTGAATAAAATATAATTTCGAAGTATTTTGGGTAAAATAATATATATATATATATATATATATATATATATATATATATATATATATATATAGTCGTGCCGATTAGGTAAAACTGGATTTTGGCTTAATTAGCAAGCTCACAATTGTCCATATAAAACACGTGAAAATTTATTATGCAATAATTTGCCAAAACTTTGAACATAACTATAAAAAAATTTATTGTCATATTTGTTTATATTAAATTAATGTTAACGTATCTGAAATATATTTTAGGTTAGAGTTGGAAGTAGCATATTAAATTGCGCTTGTTTAATAAGGTTAGGTAGGTTTTCAAAGTTTTCTTGAGTACAAAATTATAAATTTTACATTATTATAATATAAAAAATATATTTAAACTATAAGAAATTTAGAAAGGACTTAATTTTAGATGAGTTCTTGCTAATTGACCAGTTTTACCTAATCGGCACGACATATATATATATATATATATATATATATATATATATGTCGTGCCGATTAGGTAAACTGGTCAATTAGCAAGAACTCATCTAAAATTAAGTCCTTTCTAAAATTTTCTCTTATACGTTTAAAGATATATTTTTAATTTATGTTATTGTAAGAATTTATAATTTTGTACCAGAGAAACTTTGAAAACCTACCTAACCTTATTACAACAAGCGCAATTTAATAGCCTAACCAAACTAAATATATTTTAGATACGCTAACATTAATTTAATAATAAACAAACACAATGAAATATATTTTTTCGTAAAGGTTTAGAATGATTTTCGCGAAATTATTGCATACACAAATTTTCGTTTGTCTTATATAGCAAGAAGAGCGCTGCTATTTAAGCCAAAATCGCAAGTTTTACCTAATCGGCACGACATATATATATATATATATATATATATATATATATATATTATAGGTAGTAGGTTGGTAGACAGCAAACACCCAGGGAGGTACTACCATCCTGCCAGGTGACTGTGAAACAGAAACCTGAAACTGTTTTACATGATGGTAGGATTGCTGGTGTCTTTTTTCTGTCTCATAAACATGCAAGATTTCAGGTACGTCTTTCTACTTCTACTTACACTTAGGTCACACTACGCAAACATGTACACGTTTATGTATACACACTCATCTGAGTTTTCTTTGAT
The DNA here is from genome assembly GCA_009830355.1 of Cherax destructor. NCBI lineage: Eukaryota > Metazoa > Arthropoda > Malacostraca > Decapoda > Parastacidae > Cherax > Cherax destructor. The sequence goes on along the minus strand of WNWK01001013.1, from coordinate 35,202 downwards.
TTTATCTTAATAGTTCTTGTTCTTATTGCTTTTCCCTTTCATATCCATGGGGTAGTGGAATAAGAATCTTTCCTCCGTAAGCCATGCGTGTTGTAAAAGTCAACTAAAATGCCGGGAACAATGGGCTAGTAACCCCTTTTCCTGTATAGCTTACTAAAAAGAAGAAGAAGAAAACCGTCAAAGTGGGATGTTTGAATGTGCGTGGATGTTGTGCGAATGATAAGAAAGAGATGATTGTAGATGTTATGAATGAAAAGAAGCTGGATGTCCTGGCTTTAAGTGAGACAAAGCTGAAAGGGGTAGGAGAGTTTCAGTGGGGAGAAATAAATGGGATTAGGTCAGGGGTTTCAAATAGAGTTAGAGCTAAAGAAGGAGTGGCAATAATGTTGAATAATCAGTTATGGCAGGTAAAGAAGGAATATAAATGTATAAATTCAAGGATTATGTGGAGTAAAATAAAGGTTGGATGTGAAAAGTGGGTTATAGTAAGTGTTTATGCACCTGGAGAAGAAAGAAGTGTAGAGGAGAGAGAGAGATTTTGGGAAATGTTGAGTGAGTGTGTGGGGAGTTTTGAACCAAGTGAGAGAGTAATTGTGGTTGGGGATCTTAATGCTAAAGTGGGTAAAAATGTTGTGGATGGAGTAGTAGGTAAATTTGGGGTGCCAGGGGTAAATGTAAATGGGGAACCATTAATTGAGCTATGTGTAGAAAGAGGTTTGGTAATAAGTAATACATATTTTATGAAAAAGAGGATAAATAAATATACAAGGTATGATATAGCACGTAAGGAAAGTAGTTTGTTGTATTATGTATTGGTGGATAAAAGGTTGATGAGTAGGCTTCAGGATGTACATGTTTATAGAGGGGCAACGGATATATCAGATCATTAATTGGGGATAGCTACAGTTAGAGTAAAAGGTAGATGGGACAAAAATAAAATGGCAACAGCAAGTAAGAGAGAGGTAAAAGTGTATAAACTAAGGGAGGAGGAAGTTAGGGTGAGATATAAGCAACTATTGGCAGAAAGGTGGGCTAGTGCAAGTAGGAGTAGTGGGGGGGTTGAAGAGAGTTGGGATAGTTTTAAAAATGCAGTATTAGAATGTGGGGCAGAAGTTTGTGGCTATAGGAGGGTGGTTGCAGGAGGAAAGAGGAGTGAGTGGTGGAATGAAGAAGTCAAGGGTGTGATAAAAGAGAAAAAGGTAGCTTATGAGAGGGGATGTGTAGATAGAAGAGCAGAGTATATGGAGAGTAAAAGAAAGGTGAAGAGAGTGGTGAGAGAGTGCAAAAGAAGAGCGGATGAAAGAATGGGAGAGGCTCTGTCAAGAAATTTTTCTGAAAACAAGAAAAAATTTTGGAGTGAGATAAACAAGGTAAGAAAGCCTAGGGAACGAATGGATTTGTCAGTTAAAAACAGAGTAGGGGAGTTAGTAGATGGGGAGCTGGAGGTATTGGGTAGATGGCGGGAATATTTTGAGGAACTTTTAAATGTCGATGAAAAGAGGGAGGCGGTAATTTCATGTACTGGTCAGGGAGGTACAACATCGTTTAGGAGTGAAGAAGAGCAGGATGTGAGTGTAGGGGAGGTGCGTGAGGCATTACGTAGAATGAAAGGGGGTAAAGCAGCTGGAATTGACGGAATCATGACAGAAATGTTAAAAGCAGGGGGGGATATAGTGCTGGAGTGGTTGGTATTTTTGTTTAATAAATGTATGAAAGAGGGGAAGGTACCTAAGGATTGGCAGAGAGCATGTATAGTTCCTTTATATAAAGGGAAGGGGGATAAAAGAGAGTGTAAAAATTATAGGGGAATAAGTTTACTGTGTATACCAGGTAAAGTGTATGGCAGGGTTATTATTGAAAGAATTAGAGGTAAGACAGAGAGTAGGATTGCAGATGAGCAAGGAGGCTTTAGAGTGGGTAGGGGATGTGTAGATCAAGTGTTTACAGTGAAGCATATATGTGAACAGTATTTAGATAAAGGTAGAGAAGTTTTTATTGCATTTATGGATTTAGAAAAGGCATATGATAGAGTGGATAGGGGTGCAATGTGGCAAATGTTGCAAGTGTATGGAATAGGTAGTAAGTTACTGAAGGCTGTAAAGAGTTTTTATGAGGATAGTGAGGCTCAGGTTAGGGTGTGTAGGAGAGAGGGAGATTACTTCCCGGTAAAAGTAGGTCTTAGACAGGGATGTGTAATGTCACTATGGTTGTTTAATATATTTATAGATAGGGTTGTAAAAGAAGTAAATGCTAGGGTGTTGGGGAGAGGGGTGGGATTAAATTATGGAGAATTAAATGCAAAATGGGAGTTGACACAGTTACTTTTTGCTGATGATACTGTGCTTATGGGAGATTCTAAAGAAAAGTTGCAAAGGTTAGTGGATGATTTGGGAGAGTGTGTAAAGGTAGAAAGTTAAAAGTGAACATAGATAAGAGTAAGGTGATGAGGGTATCAAACGATTTAAATAAAGAAAAATTGGATATCACATTGGAGAGAGGGATTATGGAAGAAGTAAATGTTTTCAGATATTTGGGAGTTGACGTGTCAGCGGATGGGTTTATGAAGGATGAGGTTAACCATAGAATTGATGAAGGAAAAAAGGTGAGTGGTGCATTGAGGTATCTGTGGAGACAAAAAACGTTATCCATGGAGGCAAAGAAGGGAATGTACGAAAGTATAGTGGTACCAACACTCTTATATGGGTGTGAAGCATGGGTTGCAAATGCTGCAGCGAGGAGGAGGCTGGAGGCAGTGGAGATGTCCTGTCTAAGGGCAATGTGTGGTGTAAATATTATGCAGAAAATTCGGAATGTGGAAATTAGGAGAAGGTGTGGAGTTACTAAAAGTATTTGTCAGAGGGCTGAAGAGGGGTTGTTGAGGTGGTTTGGTCATTTAGAGAGAATGGATCAAAGTAGAATGACTTGGAGAGCGTATAAATCTGTAGGGAAGGAAGGCGGGGTAGGGGTCGTCCTAGAAAAGGTTGGAGGGAAGGGGTAAAGGAGGTTTTGTGGGCGAGGGCTTGGACTTCCAGCAATCATGTGTGAGCGTGTTAGATAGGAGTGAATGGAGACGAATGGTTTTGGGACATGACGATCTGTTGGAGTGTGAGCAGGGTAACATTTTGTGAAGGGATTCAGGGAAACCAGTTAATTGATTTAGTTGGACGTGAGTCCTGGAAATGGGAAGTACAATGCCTGCACTTTAAAGGAGGGGTCTGAGATAGTGACAGCTGGGAGGGACTTTTCTCAGCTGTCGTATCTGAGCTCCTCTGCAAAGACAGTGATTATGTATGAGTGTGGTGAAAGTGTTGAATGATGATGAAAGTATTTTCTTTTTGGGGATTTTCTTTCTTTTTGGGTCACCCTGCCTCGGTGGGAGACGGCCGACTTGTTGAAAAAAAAAAAAATATATATATATATATGAGGCAAGCGTATTTAAATTTATGGCTGTGAAAACAGTCTAATAATTAATCGTACTTTCAATACAGAGAGCAGCTTCAGAAACGTTTTGGTTCATCCTAAACCATTATCAGGTCCTCCGAGAACCGAAACGTTGGCTAACCTTTTTCTTTCCAAATTGTGGGTTGTAAATTATTTCGGCGACAGCGACTTCACTACCTAACCAAGTAGATGTGTTGCGGTCAATGTGTTATCCAACAATGGCATCTCTGTATTATGCTGCCACAGCTCCATCTACTTCACTAAATCACAAAAGTGTCCCTCCCCTCTCTTATAAGCTCAGCTTTTTCTACCTCAGTGAAGGCAGATACACAAGTGAAAGGAGAACATGAATTTATAGGAAGGTTGAGCTTCTCAGCCGTGCAGGTGAGCGTAGAGCATTAGGTCAGCGTGTGTGATGTCAGGTCTGACCTGACGATCCATGCTCACCTGCACATTGAGAGACGCAACTTTCCTATCAATTTATGTTCTCCTTTTTCCTTGTGAATCTGCTGAAGAGGACCAGAGGAGAGGTTGAAATATACAGACCAATTAATCGTCTCAGTTTCTGTCCCCATGTGGATTATTACGGAGAATATATATGTATATATAGGATGGGGTCCACCTCTGGTACAAATTGTGGGACCCATAGCCTCGGAGAAGTGGATAAAAAGGCTTCAAGAAAGAATATTTGGATTTCTTCCTGATGCCATTTGAATATTCCACTTCTCCTACCACCCCATCTTTTTTTTTTTTTTTTTTTTTTACCAATAGGTATATTTTATTACATAATATGGTACAAAAGATTTAAGAGATACTGTTGATATAAAGATGGCATATACAGTACACGAGGTGAGAGATACATGTCTAGTACATATTGTTACATGTTTGTCACTGATTATAATGCGAAAATCTCATCCAGCTCTTCCGAGCTGGGGCGCGTGCCCAGAATACAGCATGCATTACCCCTCTGAACAGCAGCGCTGAGTCGCTGGAACAGAAAACTAGCTGCCCTGGGATCCCTAGTTACCCTGTTGAGTCTTTTGCCCAGCTCCTTGAGGAACTTAGATGCACTCTTTCCCCATGAGCCAAGGGTCTCTGAGCCTATGGGAACAAACATATAATGATGGGAAGTTCTCCATATTTTCTCGACTTCTGGGACTCCCTGAAGGTGGCAGCTGCCCCTCCTTCCTCCCTGGTGTATTGGAGATAGGTATCAGCCAAGGTAGATGCACATGTGTAGTCCCACACCACCTGCTTGCCGTCTGTCCAGGCTTGAAGGGTGATACCATCTGGACGCTTTTGGCTGCCATCAGATCTGCATAGTTGGGGTGGTTCCCTTACTGCTGGGCATCCGGCTGTTGTGAGGCTCCTCTTGATAATGTTATTAACCTCTTCATGTCTTGCAATCTTTCCCTCGGATTTACGACAACAAGACCATGGTACCCGAATCGGTCTGCTGCTTCACTGCCACAAATACACCTGTGTTCGGCGAGAATAGGGGCGGCAAGTCGAAGAGCAACATCAATGCGGATGGTCTGTGGGTCGAGGCGTGTGCCAAGGCTGGAGTTGGGAACAGCCAAAAGAAAGTCCCCTGCATGAGGGGCTCTCACTGCAAGGAGGCGGGCTCTATCCTTCCCTGACACACTCTGAAGTATTGCTGAGGCTATATTCTTTACTATTGGGCCATCCCAGTGCGACTGTTTGTAGTTGTTGGGGGGAGCTGGCCTGGTTTCAGAGCCTGTTAGGTTATCCCAGATCCTGGCTCCATCAACGAACTTTTGGTCATGGATGCCAATCGTGTCCCTAAGATGTTCAGGAAGAATCGCTGCTACAAGCCCTCTGGATGCAATGCATGAAGACAGGAAAGCAGGTAGAGCAATCTGAGATGCCTCCCAGTCTGACTGGGAGTGTAGCTTGGTCCCACTGCCCATCTTCTAGAGTAAGGTTAAGTACTTTAGTAAAGATCTGCCTCAGGATACTGTCATATTCGTGCAGTATAGGGTTATCATATGAAGGAGCACATCTTAGGAAATATGTCAACCTGGGCAGACTCAAGCATTTTGTGAGAAGGTACAAGGCATCAAGGGTGTCAAGATTGCCTATTCGTTGTTCCATTCTCCTCAATTCTTCCAGTTTCTTCCTGAGAATTGTGTCAATGGCCTCGCTTCCCAGAGGAGCTCCAAGCAAGACACTATTAGTAGGGGCAATGACTGTTGCTCCTGGTAGTTTTGATAACACTGCATCTATCACTTGTTGATTGACTGAGATGATTTCACATTTGGATGGATTCAGGATGAGACCCATTTCCTGTCCCCGTGTCATCACCTGTGTAAGATCATCTACAAGGGACTCCTTTGTACCTGCTAGTGTGCCATCATCCAGGAACCAGATGTTTAGCTCACTGGTCAGTCTTACTGTGATTTCCTAACTGCTATACAGAAGAGAATGGTGCGAGAGGGTCCCCTTGCTGGACACCCTCTGATGATGTGATTTCATGCTCTCCAAACAGGAGGATTGATTCCCTGCTATATCCAGCTGAAACAAAAGGGAAGAGACCTGGAAAATGTTCTTGTACAGCTGCTAATACTACGTCCCTTTTCAGGAGATTAAATGCATTCTTGAAATCTAATTTAACCACTGCATTGTCCTCAGGCAGGTTGTCGATATATGCCCTTGTTGCATGAACCGCTGCTTCACTTCCTTGAGAGACCCCAAAGCCAAGCTGGTTTGGTTGAAGCATGATGGCCGCCTCTGCGCGAATACTTTGACAGCAGCTTTAGAAACGAGGCGGCGAAACGTGTTGCCCACTGCGATTGGCCTAATTCCTCCATCCTTCTTTTTAAGGGCACAAAGTGATGCTCCAAAAAGAAAAGGGTTTTAATCTATATGTATATATATATATATATATATATATATATATATATATATATATATATATATATATATATATATATATATATATATATATATATATATATATATTTTTTTTTTTTTTTTTCAACAAGTCGGCCGTCTCCCACCGAAGCAGGGTGACCCAAAAAGAAAGAAAATCCCCAAAAAGAAAATGCTTTCATCATCATTCAACACTTTCACCTCACTCTTTGCAGAGGCGCTCAGATACGACAGCTGAGAATAAGTCCTTCCCAACTGTCACTATCCCATCGGTATCAGCAGGTAACGGTCATTTTTACGGTGTTGATATCGGTTAGAAACTGACAGATACCAGCCGATTCTTTCAAAAACTTAATAATTCATGTGCTTAAAAATATCAACATCTACCTCACAACTGTGAGATTTACTCATACACACACACACACACACACACACACTGAGGGAGGCAGCAGAGGCGCTGTGTGTGCCACTAACAACAATCTTCAATACATCTATCGAAACAGAGCTACTACCCGAGGTGTGGAAGACAGCAAATGTAGTCCCAATTTTTAAGAAAGGAGACAGACACGCAGCATTAAACTTCATACCAGTGTCACTGACATGTATAGTATGCAAAGTCATTGCCAAGATTATCAGAAGAATAGTGGAGCACCTAGAAAGGAAAGAGCTTATTCACGACAACCAGCACGGTTTCAGGGACGGGAAATGCTGCACAAACCTACTGGAGTTTTGCGACACGGTGACGGCAGTAAGACAAAAAAGAGAGGAGTGGGTAGACTGCATTTTTTTGGAGTGTATGAAGGCTTACGACGCAGTTCCACACAAGAGATTAGTGCAAAAGCTAGATTATTAAGCATGTATAACAGGAAAGGTACTGCAGTGGATCAGAGAATACCTGACAGGAAGACAACAACGAGTCATGGTACGTAACAAGGTGTCAGAGTGGGCGCCTGTGACGAACGGTTCGTCACAGGCGCCTAGGACCGGTGCTATTTCTGGTATATGTGAATATTACGCACTCAGGTAATAAAGGCCTGTAACCTGGTCGTAATTGGACTTGGAGCAAAAATAAACGCAGCAGTAGTCTTTAAATTGTATTTTCATTCACCAAGTATAAATATAGGTATTTACACTTATGTACACTATGTGCAAGAGTATAGAAATGAGACACTTGTGCAATATTTGGAAATATTTATCGAGGAAACGTCTCGATAGCCAGTGGCTTCTTCAGTCCAGACGAGAGAATAACAGTGGAAACTGAGAAGAAATTTGAGGTTATCAGTCCCTCAGCCTGAAGCTCATGTGTTTAGTCCATCAGTCTTGAGAAATGTAGAGATACCAATCTGAAACTGTTAGATCTAGAGTTAAACTTTGATCCTTAATCTTAGCGAGTGTCTCACGACACAACCAGAATATGTAAAAAATCGCTAATTCTAAGTATATGGGATCATAGTTACACAGAGGACACGATGTACGACTCGATCACCAACGAGAACATACTCTTCCAGAAAGAAATCTTCAAAAGATAAAGGAAGAGTAGTGGAGGCGTTGCATCGCATGTTGCATCTCTCTTGGCTGGAGGACAAGAGACTATCGCATTTGCAGGCAGGTGAGGTGGTGTAGTGAGGGGCTGGATATATTACTCAACCTGCGCTGGAACTGGCATAAGCGACGCAGCAGTATAACAGCTAGTCATCTGCTAACATAGAAAGTGTAATGTGAGAATATCCGACCTACTTAAAAAGATAAATATAAAAGCAGAAAATTTAATAGAACATGATATTTTTGTTTTAACTGATAATAAACATTACCATTGCGCTATACTATTAAGCAAAATATGATATAATAATAATGTATATACATATAGTTATTTATGTACTAACTGAAGGCATGACATATGCACACTAATGCACTGGATGAGTTAGCATTACTACAAGCTTCTGAGTACACATAGAAACATTTATGTCCTTGATAATTTCCTCTCATAAATTTGTTGGATTCGTACCTTCATTCTAACATCTTAACTGTTCCTCTAGAAGAATCTCATTCCACATCATGAATACATATTCAGCCACTAGACAAGTCAGTGATATATCTATGTCGTTTAGTTAAATATAAAATGTCAAAATTTATTGCTGACAACAATTTTACCTTACTGCAACATTTGGCAACACTTTTTTACCCTTATTTCTTTATCCCGTCATTTCGACTACAAAAATAAATTTCACGCAAACTTGGACATAGTAACCTACTTCTTTGCTACATTCGTTCTCTAATTAGTCTCCTCATGAGGAATCCAACCTTGGACGGCAAGATATTATACATACATTTGTACACAATTCCCCGTTATCTGAGTTCAATTTTCACTTTAAACGGTTCATTTATCTTACAGCGGATAAATATTTGATGCAAACAAAGCCTTCGAGAACAATTATGTATTTACCAGAACGGCTCTTTGAAGCAATATTTTAGAGGCTCTTGAGCCACCCACGCCTTACTGTCATCCCAATCACTCTCAGTAACTAATGTACTTAACCCCATCACTATCGTCTTCATTGTATTAATGCTCTAGTATTACATTGTATTAATGTTCTAGTATTACATTGTATTAACTGCTCTAGTATTACATTGTATTAATGTTCTAGTATTACATTGTATTAACTGCTCTAGTATTACATTGTATTAACTGCTCTAGTATTACATTGTATTAATGCTCTAGTATTACATTGTATTAACTGCTCTAGTATTACATTGTATTATTGCTCTAGTATTACATTGTATTAACTGCTCTAGTATTACATTGTATTAATGCTCTAGTATTACATTGTATTAACTGCTCTAGTATTACATTGTATTAACTGCTCTAGTATTACATTGTATTATTGCTCTAGTATTACATTGTATTAACTGCTCTAGTATTACATTGCATTAATGCTCTAGTATTACATTGTATTAACTGCTCTAGTATTACATTGTATTATTGCTCTAGTATTACATTGTATTAACTGCTCTAGTATTACATTGTATTAATGCTCTAGTATTACATTGTATTAACTGCTCTAGTATTACATTGTATTAACTGCTCTAGTATTACATTGTATTAACTGCTCTAGTATTACAGCAATTAACAGTTATAATTCCGGACAACCTTGGCAGATACGTCTCTTCATACACTGATCACTCATTTTGCCATTTATTTGAATTCGGATATATGGTCTGCAGTATGAAGTTCAAAACTGACTTCATAAATCATCGCCAATGCCCAACATTTTTGAAATCCTCCACATCGTCTTACGACGCACCTTTTCTGAAGGCGCGACTCAAATCCAACTCTATTTATTCCTTGCTCCAGTGAGACGTTCATTCACAGTTTCTGCATTATGTGATTGATCTTATGACCAACATTCACATCCCTCACTGACACTCAATACTCTCCTTGCTCAACCATAAGTCTAGTAACCTATTAAATCTTGTCCATGGCACTCGTAAAAATCTTAAGTCACTTCACATTCGGGTTGTCATGCGATAGTCGAATATAATCATCGAATTCTGCTGTTTTTGGCACAAATACAGAGACACCGGTGGATTGTAACGTCCCTAAACGCTCATGCTTCCACATTTCGTGAAACATATTCACCAAGAGACTCTTCATCACATCCCAATGGTGCATATAAAATTTGATGGGTACTCCATCATTTCCTGGTGTCTTTCCCTTTGCCAGCTTTGTTATGGCCTCATATACTTCGTCTTCAGTGATCTCATCTTTCGTTTTTTCTTTTGTCATCTGCACTCACTCGCTCCCTAACATGGGACGACACCTGCTGGACGCTATCCTCTTGAATGTCATCTATAACAGTTATACATATACATACTAACTGCGTCTGTGTTGTGGTCGTCATTACCTCTTACATATCCACTTGCACTGTCATCTACTTCTTAAATCTTCCGTATCCGTCTCTGAGATTTCGTAAATGTTGGTTCCTCGCATTAGCATACCTAAGTTTCAACTCTCCACAATAGTTGCTCTGGCCGTCGCTTTGATCGACCCCCGACCATTTTTTTTTCAATTTTTTGCATCTCATTTACTGTGTTGGTTACTTTATCTGTTTTATGCGTCACTTCTCATTATTGCACACCAACGCTTGTCATTTGTCGTATATGCACAATCCAAGCCTCATAATATACCCATTGCACCGGTATTATGAACCTCTCATCTCGTGCCATTCCCTCGTCAACTTGTTTATACATCGTAGTTGTTTGAAGTTTCCCAACTGTCTGTCACCAGGTGGTGCAATAACCGTGGTCACGATTCCTGATTCTCTTGAAACTTGCCCACGTCTTTTCTTTTACCAAATATGAAAATTAATTTTCGTTTAGATCTTTCCATACGGACTTCCTCAAGATTCATATCAACCGTCACTTCTAACTTGCCTGAAGTATGATTATTATTAATTATTATTATTATTATTATTATTATTATTATTACTTACGAAATCGTCAAAACCAAACCAGTCACGGAACGGGAGGGATTGAACCCAAGGCAGGTAAAACCAAAAATTCCTAAAATTATACCTAGTTGGATGACTCTTATTGGAGCCAACTGGTCCAGTGGTTAACGCACTGGCCAGTGAGTTTTAAGACTCACCTGCCATGGGTTTAACCCCACCCGTTCTGTTTTATTATTATTACATTCATGAAGTTCGCTTAACTCGCAGGGGTCATACAGTGCGCGGGGTAAAGGGAGGCATTCGGGTTCGATCCAAAAAAGTAGATATCAAGTAGAGTTTCTTTGGATCAAGAGCCTCTCACTAGCATCAAGGAACCTCCCGCACTACCACACCACTTACAACCATACCACTACCACCACACCACTTACAACCATACCACTACCACCACACCACTGACAACCATACCACTACCACCACACACTGGCAACCATAACACTGCCACCACACCACTGGCAACCATACCACTATCACCACACCACTGGCAACCATACCACTACCACTACACCACTGGACACCATACCACTACCACCACACTACTTACAACCATTCCACCACACCACTTGCAACCATACCACTACCACTACACCAATGGCAACGATACCACTACCACCACACCACTTGCAACCATACCACTACCACCACACCACTTGCAACCATACCACTACACCACTTGCAACCATACCACTACCACCACACCACTTGCAACCATACCACTACCACCACACCACTTGCAACCATGCCACTACCACCACACCACTTACAACCATACCACTACCACAACACCAATGGCAACCATACCACTACCACCACACCACTTGCAACCATCACTCCACCACACCACTTGCAAACCATACCACTACCACACACCACTTGCACCATACCACTCCACCACACCACTTGCACCATACCACTACCACCACACCACTTGCAACCATACCACTACCACACACCACTGCAACCATACCACTACCACCACACCACTTGCAACCATACCACTACCACCACACCACTTGCAACCATACCACTACCACACCATTACCATCCACACCACACACCACTTGCAACCATACCACTACCACCACACCACCAACCACCACTACCACACCATGGCAACCATACCACTACCACCACACCACTTGCAACCATACCACTACCACCACACCACTGGCAACCATACCACTACCACCACACCACTGCAACCATACCACTACCACCACACCACTTGCAACCATACCACTACCACAACACCACTGGCAACCATACCACTACCACCACACCACTTGCAACCATACCACTACCACCACACCACTTGCAACCATACCACTACCACCACACCACTGGCAACCATACCACTACCACCACACCACTTGCAACCATACCACTACCACCACACCACTTGCAACCATACCACTACCACCACACCATGGCACCATACCACTACCACCCACTTGAACCATCCCTCCCCAGACCATACCACTACCACCACACCATTGGCAACCATACCACTACACCACACCACTGCAACCATGTACATCAGCCAACCATAGCAGCCTCACTCCCCCCCTTGCCTAACATCATCAACATCCCCTTGTTAAACAGTTTCAGTCTTGTTAAACAGTCTCAGTCTTGTTAAACAGTATCAGTCTTGTTAAACAGTCTCAGTCTTGTTAAACAGTCTCAGTCTTGTTAAACAGTCTCAGTCTTGTTAAACAGTTTCAGTCTTGTTAAACAGTCTCAGTCTTGTTAAACAGTCTCAGTCTTGTTAAACAGTTTCAGTCTTGTTAAACAGTCTCAGTCTTGTTAAACAGTCTCAGTCTTGTTAAACAGTCTCAGTCTTGTTAAACAGTCTCAGTCTTGTTAAACAGTCTCAGTCTTGTTAAACAGTATCAGTCTTGTTAAACAGTATCAGTCTCCATCAGAAACATAATTGTGGAAGAGAACATATATAAAAATGCTCTCTGTATCTAAAATAAATAATTCTGACATTCTTGTTGGCCGGAGCATACTTACACCCGGAGCATAAATACACCCGGATCATTCACACACCCGGAGCATACATACACAAGGAACATTCACACACCCTGAGCATACATACACCCTGAGCATAAATACGCCAGGGGCATACACACACCCGGAGCATACATACTCACACTCGGAACATACATACACCGGGATCATTCACACACCCGGAGCATACATACACCGGGAGCATATATACACACTCCCGGAGCATACACACCAGGAGCATACACATACCCGGAATATACACATACCCGGAGCGTAAGCACACCCGGAGGATAAGCACACCCGAAGCATACATCAGGAGCATAAACAAACCCACAACATACACACACCCGGAGCATACACACACCTGGAGAACACATACACCAAGAGCATATACACCCACCCGGAACAAGCACACTAACCTAGAGCATACACACACACACACACCCGGAGCATACACGCACCCTGAGTATACACACACACACCCTGAGGATACAAATGCATACATACACCCAGAGCATTCACACACACCCGGAGCATGCACACATATCCAGAGCATACACACACCTGGAGCATACACACCCGGAGAATACAAGCACCCAGAGCATACACACTCCCGGAGCATACACTCATTCGGAGCATACACACACCAGGAGCATACACTCACCCGGAGCATACACACATCCGAGCATGCACACCCAGCACACACATACCCGGAGCATACACACACCTGGAGCATACACACACCTGGAGCATACACACACGTAGGATACACATACCCGGAGCATACACATACTGGAACATACACACTCTCGGAGCATACTCACACATGGAGCATACTCACACTTGGAGAATACATACACCCGAGCATACATACCCGAAGCATACACACACATGGAGCATACGCACACCCGGAGCATACACATACCCGGAGCATACAGACACCCGGTACATACATCCGGAGCACACATACCCGGACCATACATACACCCGAGCATACATACACGAGCATACACATACCCGGAGCATACACACACTCGGAACATACACACACCCTGTGCATATACACACCCGGAGCATACACATACTCGGAGCATACACATACCCAAAGCATACACACACCCGGAGCATACACACACCTGGAGCATACACATCCAGAGCAAACACACACCCGAATCATACACACACACCCGTAGTATGCACGCCCGGAGCATACACACACCTGGAGCATACACACACATACTTATACCATGGAGTGGTCCTATCATTTACACGAATAATTTTACCTTCACGCTCAAAATTAACACCATCAATACAACCAAATACAGCATCAATAGAACCCAATACAGCATTAATACAACATCCATGCAACTCAATACAGCATTTATCCATCAATATAGCGTCAATACAGCATTACAACCTATAACAGCATCCATACAACTCAATACAGCATCAATACTACTCAAAACAGCATCAATACAACTTAATACATCATCGATACAACTCAATAGAGCATCAATGCAACTCAATACAGCATCAATACTTCTAGATACAGCAACAATAGGGCTCAATACAGCAACAATACAGCTCAATTCAGCATCAGTATATCTAAATACAGCATCAATACATCAATACAGCGTCAGTACAACCCAATCCAACATCAGTAAAGCATCTAAATAGCATCAATACAGCATCAATACATTTCTATGCTACCTGCAGCAGTGGTAGACCTCAACCGTCTGAGGACTAGAAATTATGTTAATTATTCCTGAGTAGTGTGGATAATCTTGAACATATAAGATGTGGCGTATATTTTCCAGGTCGACTGGTCAGCCAGTGAAAGCCTTCAGTTAATTTCTACGAATCCTGAAAAAATAAGCATCAGAGCTTCAGTTAAATGATTTAAAAGTTCCTCTGAGTAAGTCGTCATATGACTAAGACCTATATCAGGAAGTATCTTTCTTGACAAACGAAATGCCATAACCAACACAACCTAAATATTACCTCCTGCTGCAGTGCTTAATATTACCTCCTGCTGCCGTGCTAAATATTACCTACTGCTACAGTACTTAATATTACCTACTGCTGCAGTGCTAAATATTACCTACTGCTGCAGTACTAAATATTACCTCCTGCTGTAGTACTTAATATTACCTCCTTCTGCAGTACTAAATATTACCTACTGCTGTAGTACTTAATATTACCTCCTTCTGCAGTACTAAATATTACTTACTGCTGCAGTACTAAATATTACCTCCTGCTGTAGTACTTAATATTACCTCCTTCTGCAGTACTAAATATTACCTACTGCTGTAGTACTTAATATTACCTCCTTCTGCAGTACTAAATATTACCTACTGCTGTAGTACTTAATATTACCTCCTTTTGCAGTACTAAATATTACCTACTGCTGTAGTACTAAATATTACCTCCTGCTGCAGTACTAAATATTACCTCCTGCTGCAGTACTAAATATTACCTCCTGCTGCAGTTAATTCAAAATCTATATTAACCACGATGCAGCTGTGCCTTGTCCATTTCCTATTATGACTACTGAATTATATACTTTGTATATATTCTCTTGGGTTTGTTTCTGTGTTTGCATTGAGAGCAGCAGTGTATATACACCGATAAGTATGTATGTCATAGTATAAACTATTCCTATGTATACCCTATTCCTATGTATACCCTATTCCTATGTATACCCTATTCCTATGTATACCCTATTCCTATGTATACCCTATTCCCTCTTTATATATTATAGAACCTTTAATGTGGGAGTACTGATGACAAATACTTAAATTGACTCTTGTCAATATTTATGGCTAATACGTATTTTTTTTTAAAGGAAATTCTCATCAACTGCTGGAATAAAACCTGGAGAGGCTCATGCGAACCTCACTGCTTTTTGAGCCTTCAAAACTTTCACACAGACATCCCAGTAAATAACTTTAAGAAGCTTCATAGCTCCTGTGCCAGATATATAATTTAAAACTATGTATGAACTTTAACGTAGACCATTTCGCGAGGCAATATAGTTATGTTATATGTGAGTCAAACGGTAGTCCTTTATATATGACGCTCTCTGACTCCGCTGACTTTGTGCCTCAAGTACCTGTAAGATGTCGGGTTTATCTCTAACACTTCTACTTAACTTTGGAAAATGATGTGTGAAAATGTTAAAATGCATCTAAATTCGGTAACATTGTTAAAAGTTAATAAAAAAAAAATGATGCCTAGTGTGGCAAATAATTAGATTCCAAGTTTTTAGTGTGGTGAATCAATGGTATTTAGAGTTGGTCAAAAAATCTTCAACTTTTGATGTTAGATAAGTGAGTTTTAGATCTGAGAAACACATCCTCACCCAATATATTATAACTCATTTTGCGTTGTAGTCTACGATAGTCTATACAGTTTAAGGATATATACATATTTGGATTGAACTCTGCAAACCATTGAATATTATAGAAATTGATCATATATGATAGACTTAGCAATTGGTCATGTAAATGATAGATTTTGCAATTAGTCATATACGATAGACTTAACAATTGGTCATATATGATAGAATTAGAAACTATTTTGTCTTCACAATCTTAGAACATTACTGTGTAGCGACTATTTGCGTAGGGTGTAAAATCTAGCTTTGGAAGGCCAGTGGATGTTTAACTGTACGAGTCTTCAACTGACCAAGAAGAAGAAGAATTTGATAAAGAGAAAAGACACAGTTTTGAGCATTTTACTTTAAAAAAAATCCGTAGCAT
Organism: Cherax destructor; assembly: GCA_009830355.1. Lineage (NCBI taxonomy): Eukaryota > Metazoa > Arthropoda > Malacostraca > Decapoda > Parastacidae > Cherax > Cherax destructor. Next base: position 18,593 of record WNWK01001013.1, on the reverse strand, counting down.
ATGCACATTAGCCGATTCCGAGAAGATTTTTCAATTTATTCAACCTAAAGAAACCTCGGCCTCACTTGGTGACAGAGCAACGCTGACGGCGTTACTGTGTCAACAAGACTGGAATACACAGCTTTGCTTGTGTAACGAGGACTGTGTGAATTTTATGTGAATTTTAGTGCTTCCTTGTAGATGTAAGACTAATATAAACACTATAATGCATACATCATGCTGCAAGAATATTACATCTTGTGGCCTCCCTACCGGAAATATTACCACCACACAAACAATAGTGTTGCGGTTACACCTGCAAAAATATTACCACCACGCTGAAAGAAACATTTGCCTCACTGCAGTATATAGTCTCGGGGATTATTGCAGGCTTACATCTGGAAATATTACTGACGCACACAACGAAATATTACACCTACAATGCAAGAAATATTATAGCCACAGAAACTGAAATATTATTAATACATTTCAGGAAATATAGAGTCCCATGAATAACATTCTGGAAGAAATGAGTATTCAGAATACTCCTATAATAAATAGAAAATATAATGATATATATGAAAATGCATTTTAATAAAAAAAAATTAACACTTTTTCAAAAAACAACAAAACACAGAACATCAGAAATAAGTTCCCATCGTTAATGTGGCAAAATTACTAGCAAACACTTTCTCAAAATGCAACTGACAACCCACTGTCATAGCTGATCTGGTGAAAATAATCCCAGTATAACTCACCTCCAGATGTTGTTAATTTATCCCAGTATAACACACTTCCAGACGTTATATCCCAGTGTAACACACTTCCAGATGTATAACACATTTCTAGATGTTAATATATCCCAGTGTAACACACTTCCAGATGTCAATATATCTCAGTATAAAACATTTCTAGATGTTATTATATCCCAGTAGAACACACTTCCAGAGGTTCAAACACACTCACTTCTCGTATTCCACTAAGATAACTTGTTACCTCTGCTATAAACTCTGATATCAAATACCACTGAAACCAACACAGGGAGAAACCCTTTTAACTATAAAGCAAAAACAAATGTTTTTGTTTTTTTAATCTCTGTCAGATTTATAATGTCAACATAATACGTTTATTACTTATTTCGAAATTTTAGACGTTATAAACAATAATATGTAAAAGGAGTTAGTGTTGAAAATATATTTCATAGATACTCAACACACACAACACACACACAAGAATAAAAGAGATCTGTTTTTAATAAAAGACTATCCCTGTCAATGACCATCCCTGTAAATGACCATCCCTGTCAATGACCATCCCTGTATATGACCATCCCTGTCAATGACCATCCCTGTAAATGACCATCCCTGTCAATGACCATCACTGCCAAGGACTATCACTGCCAAGGACCATCGGTGCAAAGGACTATCACTGCCAAGGACCACTGCCAATGACCATCGGTGCCAAGGACCATCGGTGCCAAGGACCATCACTGCTAAGGACCATCACTGCCAATGACCATCGGTGCCAATGACCATCGGTGCCAAGGACCATCACTGCCAAGGACCATCACTGCCAAGGACCATCACTGCCAAGGACCATCACTGCCAAGGACCACCATTGCCAATGACGATCCCTGCCAAGGATGATGGTGACCGAGTGATGATCGTCAATAAATCAACACATTACAGTATATTTGTGTCTGTCTTTCCATTCTGTCGTTATTTATACCATTTTTCCACATCTGGTAAAGGTAAAAACGCAGTTGTAGTATCTTCCATTGTGCTTAGACCAGCATACCTACCAAAGGGATGATGATGTCAGGATTTAATTGTATAATTATTCTTATATTTCATGAGTATGATATGGCTGAGGGAGAAGGCTTAATTTAAGCCACTCCACTGTAAGGAGCAATGATTGTAGACTCGATTACAGATGTGTCTGTGAACTTGATGTAGATGGGTTTGTCTTCACTGATCTTGAGCTGAACCTGTTTCCAGTACTTAAGGTATGAAAAGTGTTCATTGTACCACACAAGCGTTGCTTTCATTGTTGGTGTGGCAAGCATATTCGTCTTCATCAGTCATCAGGTTATTCACTGTTTTACCTATGTACTCTTCGTCACAGCTTTTACAAGAGATATGAAACTCACGGAAACTTGGTTTCTGTTGTTTAGCTCAGCAGGATCCTACTTTTTTTGTGACGGGCTCAATAGTCCATTTGAATCTTGCTCAAGATGGAGGCTAGGATAAGGGTTGTGTTCCTTGTGATTAGGATCACACTTCTTGAGGCATCGTTCTAAACTCTAGGCGTCTGCTGGATGCTAGCAGTCTTCCGTCTACACGCGCTCATGATGTTGACAAGAAATTTTGGGGGACCTGAATGCATTAGTTATGACAATGAGTTGATCGTTAAAAAAACTCAGCGCTGCATATTCTTAGGATTCTCTGAGTTCTCGGGTTTTATTTGTAATAAAAGTGGGTTAAATTATCTTTACTATGTTTCCCTCCATACTTCGTAAGTGAAACCATTGTTTTTCTAAGCTATGGCGACGTCCAGGAATGGTAGGCAGCAGTCTTCGTCTTCTTCCATTGTGAATTAGGTTGATGGTTCCACCAGGTTGGGAACATCCCTTAGTTTCTTATCATCAAACCATCGCGGGGTGATGCGTACCCAAGCCACGTGATATTGCTGGGTGTGATGTTGGAGTGACGGTCTCTCTAAATGTTCAAGGTGGTGCTTAACAATTACTGCAGCGACAGATGATTCCATTGTAATTCTCTTTTTCTCCGATAAACTTCAGACTAATAAGAGAAGTTGAACCATACGCACAATTCGACCAGATGTATGAAGCTTTAGTGAAATGGTGAAGCTCCTCCGACAATATAGTGAATAAGACGATGATTGCAGAGGAGTCTTCATTGCAACAACGATTCGCCACAAATTTATAAGCCAATTTTTACAAGACGTTGTACCATTAAAGACTCGTCCTTTTCAATCAGCGTTCATACACAAATAACCTGCACTTACGAGACAGAAACTAATGAAGACGTTTCGGTCCCAATTGGACCATTAACAAGTCACGAGTGTGACTTCTTAATTATTCAGGTCGGACCGAAACGTCGTCATAAGCTTCAGTCTCCTAAGTGAGGGTTCTTTGTGTATTGTTCCAGCCAGGGTATTGTTCCAGCCAGGGTATTGTTCCAGCCAGGGTATTGTTCCAGCCAGGGTATTGTTCCAGCCAGGGTATTGTTCCAGCCAGGGTATTGTTCCAGCCAGGGTATTGTTCCAGCCAGGGTATTGTTCCAGCTAGGGTATTGTTCCAGCAAGGGTATTGTTCCAGCCAGGGTATTGTTCCAGCCAGGGTATTGTTCCAGCCAGGGTATTGTTCCAGCCAGGGTATTGTTCCAGCCAGGGTATTGTTCCAGCCAGGGTATTGTTCCAGCCAGGGTATTGTTCCAGCCAGGGTATTGTTCCAGCCAGGGTATTGTTCCAGCCAGGGTATTGTTCCAGCCAGGGTATTGTTCCAGCCAGGGTATTGTTCCAGCCAGGGTATTGTTCCAGCCAGGGTATTGTTCCAGCCAGGGTATTGTGACTGTATTCATCATCAATGTTTAGTGAGGTTATGGGTTTGTAGTAACTGCATAGTTTGTTGTACCGGGAGGCGAGTGAACCGCCAAGTCATGACTATACTCGTCAACATCTTGTTACCAGTGCTGATACCTTTATGTTTGGACAATAGAACCCCGAGTGCTTGAGAAACATCTGCTCTGCGGGAACAAGAAGCTACCTCATACAGGGTGAAGAGTGGCTAGGAAGGATTCATCCTTTCTTTTGTATGCTTATAATAGCTCTGAGGAGCTTCCTATACCCTACTGGGTTAAGAAGGCAAGGAAGGGAAAACTTACTAAATTATTCTTAGTGGTTAGAACGACAAAGAAGCTGTTACTGCAAACTCGTAGGAGGTTAGGAGATTTACGTATCACTTTAGGGATACGTAAATTAATGCTATAATAGGTTTCCTAACTTTTCTTAGATATTTAATAATAACATAGTGTATTTCTGCAAGTACATATACAAGGTAGACAGGCCTAGCTGATATCAATGACATACTATATAGAAAGCCCTTAGTTATGCAGAGCATTTCAGACTGTGATGTTAAGAGCACAAAATACCGCCACTGACTGACGTCCTCCCAAACCTATCGTCATCTACGTCATGACATTAATGTTATTTTCCAAAGTAACACTCCTGTTAATTTTAACACGCTGTGAACTGCAAGATTATCATTAAAATGTACCGTTAGTTAATTGCTAATTTATACAAATTAACGAAAATGAGTCACTTGTTCTAAAATTGGAAGAATATCAGAATTTTTAATCAACTTCGACACCATTGAAGTGAAAATGTCGTCGTCGATATTTGTTTTATTTAAAGTTATTAATATAATAGTTGGGTTGTGTAGGTTAGTGTGTTACAGTAATAACATAATGATGTTACAGTGATAACAATGACGTTACAGTGATAATAATGATGTTACAGTGATAACAATGACGTTACAGTGATAATAATTATGTTACAGTGATAACAATGATGCTACAGTGATAATAATGATGTTACAGTGATAATATGTGTTAATGATAAAATGGTTGGGTCTTCTACGTTAGTGTATAACATTGATAAAGTATATTTATAGATAGACGCATCTAGACAGACACCACAGTAGACAGACACGTTAATGGAGTCACCACAATATACAAATACATTCATGGAATCACCATAATAGATAGTAGTGTAGACGCAGACACCAAAACAAAAATACGTAGCTACATAATTTTACAGTAGTTTATAAATAACAAAAAGGCACAATACCGTGACTGGAACAATACACACACAACCCGCACATATAAAAAGAGAGGAGCTTACGACGACGTTTCGGCCCGACTTGGACCATTTACAAAGTCACACTAACACACAGAGACAGAGGAAGGGTATTTATAGGCAGGCAGACAGGGGAGGGTACAAGAGAGTGGGGTAATGATGGAGTAGTGGAAGTAGTAGTAGTAGTAATGGTAGTAGAGGAGACAGTCATATGGGAAGGAGCACTGCAATGAGGCTAGCGGCCCGCAAGGGTGGTACGAGAGGGAAGAAAAGCGAATAAAATGAAGGAAAATACATGGCAAAAGAAAAGAAAGAAAGGAAAACCCAAAGGAGAAAAAAGGAGAAGGGGGAAGAGAAGATAGGGAAGGAATCAGGTTAAGTCACGGGTGTTCTGAAGTTGAGCATTTAACAATGTAATGAGAGAGGAAAGCATCAACAGAGACAAAGCCAGGGCTAAGATTCATACAGGGAAAGTTGTGTATAAGGGAGGATTCAACCAGGCGGCGACTATGAAAGTTGGACGTAGGGTAGACAGTTTTAGCAGAAGACCAATCAATGTACCCTCCCCTGTCTGCCTGCCTATAAATACCCTTCCTCTGTCTCTGTGTGTTAGTGTGACTTTGTAAATGGTCCAAGTCGGGCCGAAACGTCGTCGTAAGCTCCTCTCTTTTATATGTGCGGGTTGTGTGTGTATTTACAGTATTTTAATATGCAAATTTTTAATTCTGCTGCTTGTATATTTGACTCACGTTCAGCGATAAACCCATTTTACGTAATATATATTAATTGCATTTACCTTAGTTATCCAATGATTTTAATGGTATTTCTTTCATATTTTCCCAAAGTTGCTTCACACCCCGTGGTCTGAGTGTTTACATGCAACACAATATCCAGCATTGTGATTGCGTGTGTTACAGTTACAAATAACATTGTTATATTAAGAGTTTATACTGTGTTCATTGTGTTTGTGTTGCAGTAATTGTTATCACTGTGTTTGTGTTGCATTAACAATTAACACCGAAGTAATAATTAACATTATGTTTGTGATGCAGTAACAGTCAGAAGAATGTCTGTGTTGCAGTTCCCCCGCGACGTGTTGCAGTATACACCGAGCTGGGTGTTGAAGCTCGCAACATTGTTGGTCCCTACAGCGAGGGGGACACCTTGCGTCTCACCTGCCGGGCCACGGGGGGATCGCCGCCCCCTACACTCACCTGGTGGGAGGGCCCGCTCCTTCTAGATATGACTCCGGAGGTGGAGACTTTGAAACAGGTGTCCAACACACTGGTGGTGCCTGTGTTGACCCGACGTGACCTGCATCGAAGGTTCACCTGTCAAGCTGCCAACTCTAACCTCACAGCTCCACTCACAACCACCGTCACCCTGGATATGAACTGTGAGTCTTCATCCCCACATCACTTTTAATAGCCTAGTTATTCACCACTCGGGGGGAAAAAAGAGAGTTGAAAAGTTGCAAATTGAAATTTTCTGAACATCTTCTGCAGGACGAATTTTCCAAAGACTGATTTTGATTGTCTGTAGCATGATTGTTTTCCTAGCCATACAATGAATAAGTTTCCAGTAATGTATTTTAATGGCCAGTGTTCTTTGTATGCATAAGCCTCAATTCTGGACTCAAATCTGCACATTTTTTACTAGAAATTCATCCTAATCTTTGCACAGAGTCTACATTTTCAGGCATCAATTAAGTTCCACCAAAGTTCATTTCCTTTTTTGTTTTTTGTTAATCTTCACGTTATTTCTTTGACTGTATCATGCCACAGAGATCTCTTTCCTTGCCAGAATTGCTTCATATTATTTCTGTATTTTTGTGAAGCGATACACTGTGTGGGTCAGCGCAAAAGAGTGCTGGAGGCTCGAACCTTCATCCGCTAATTGAGAACCCGAAACGCATCCTGATTGTACTTAGAGCAACTATTGTAAGCACTGGTTTACAATTCAGTGTAGTGATGTGTACAGTTAAAGTAACTCACGAAATCGTAACACGATTTTAAACAAATCAAAGAACAAGTGGGATCTGATCCCATGACATGTGAATCTTAAAACTCACAGACTGGTGCGTCAATACTCGGTTAGTTGGGTCTAATAAGATTCATCTAACTAGGTATATTTCTATACACCATAGTAAAGACAGCATTGGCCCCAATGTGACCATAAATGCAGGTTGAACGAAGCTTATTAGATCCAGCTGGCCGAGTCGTTAACGCACTCGCCTGTGAGTTTTAAGACATTTAACATGGGATCCATGATTTACTTTACAGTGACCGTGCTGTGAACATAGTGACCGTGCTGTGAACATAGTGACCGTGCTGTGAACATAGTGACCGTGCTGTGTGAACATAGTGACAAACACTGCCGGGAACACAGTGATACACAGTACTTTGAACACAGTGACATAGTGCCGTAAATACAGTGTCACACAGTGGCATGAACACAGTAATATACATTGTCGTGAACGCATTTAACCTTTAATTCATGCTAGCATAATATTAGTTCTCCACATGTCACCTGTCATTTGCTCCGCCTCCCTCACTGACGCTGCTGAATATATTATGATAATCTTCAGTTGCAGCACAATTTCCTGAGCGTGTACACATACATACGTCCATCACCAGCAGAGGCAGGAGATGCATTATATAGCTAGAAAACATAACAGTCATGTTTTAGCATATCTCACTTGTTCCTTGAGCCCAGCCTAATTCTTTCTGCAATGTACATAATCTTTAATGAATGGATTTCCATCCAGAATGTTGCAATTTACTAATGACATCATTAATTATAAATGTGGCATCTGTTAACAGAATGTTAAAGTATTTAAAGTGAGCTTGATACATTGTTGCTGAGGACGGAGACTTGGAAGATCAGTTAAAATGTTGACAAGAGCAAAGTAATGCATTTTGGATAAAAGAATCTCAGTGATCAAAATGTCTTTCAGAGATTAGCTTAAACGCGAGAGGAAAACACCATTATTATTTTTTCTAACAGTGGCAAAGACTATCTAAGAACACAAAAGATTATTTCTCTAAGTACTAAGAGTGTCTCTAAGAGCACCGAAGGTAGCACAGTGTTAGCTTTCACGGCTACAGAATATCGACTATAATGCACTTGTAAGACCGCATCTTGAATTATTTTTTCCGGTTTTTGAGCTCTAAATTACACTAAAAACGAAGCTAGGAGAGGATACAGAGTAGTTCCATTAAGCTCGTACCGTCATTAGGCTCTACCAGTTTCAAGTCCGGCAGTAAAACTGGATTTTTGACATTTAGGCAGGAAGTGGAGTGCGTATAACACTTATTGTAGAGTGTAGTAGGTTAGGTCAACCAGATCAAAAACCAATTAATTAAACCACGAAACGGGTGGGGTCTGAACCCATGGCAAGCGAATCCAAAATCTCACAGGCCAGTGCGTTAATCACTGGACCAGCTGGTTCTAATAAGATTCATCCAACAAGGTATATTTCTATACACCATAGGGAAGTTAGCCTGGACTACCAGTGTGACCACAAATGCAGTTTTTTTACAGATGAATCCCACACGAGCGTGGCTGTGTCGAGCTCTACCTCAAGTGTTATTTCGATTTCGTGAGTCATACTGGTTTTTGAAAGCATAAAAATAAAAAATAGTTGGCAATAATTTACCCTTCGTCCCGGTATATTTCTTAAGGCCGACAGAGATGTTCATGAAGATTCTGTTTCTCCTGCTGGATGTTAACAAGGACCCCTGTTCGTGCTTGGCAGTCGTACAACTTTAAAGGCTCGGGAGAGAGAATGTATCGGCGACTTCCCACTCAATATATCCAGTCTTTATGGATCCTGCTCCCAGTTTTAAGACAGCGTCTGCCGTAGGTGGACCACGCCGGCAGCGAAAGATGGCTATATAAAAAAAAACACTGGTTACCAGATAGTTACATAAATATAATACAAAGAAAAGACAAGGGTGGTATTATTTTACCACAAAAAAACTAAGAATAATGTCATGGTAGATTACCTTACCTGATCGGTAGAGAAGCGGTGGTGAAGGGACTAACTTAACTCCAGACAAAACCCAGGTAAAATTAATACCACCAGTACTGAAAACCAACCACCCCAGACCAGGAGGTATCTGTATCTTTGAATCAGCCCAATAGATGGCAGGACTGGCGGTGAATCTATTCTGCAGGCTTCCCTTAATCAGATATACCTATAATAAACGAATTTAGTAGTTTTTTTCTCACGGCCTAATTAAGGCTGGTCTTTCCTTAGATCACATGTTCAATTAACAGACTGATATGTTACTGCTGAAGGCACTTGATTTGATTAAGTCTGCAATCGCTTTAAAGGTGTTAGGGATATGTCAAAAGTCTAATATGAAGAATTTATTTAAAAAAACGAGTGACAATAAACTGGCATCAGCTCTAGATCTCTGAACTTTCCCATCTTCCTTTAAAAAAATTATAGAATATGTTTTCATAGCTCACTTCAAAACAGCTGAAATGTTGCAGTAGCTGTTACACTTTATAGCTGGACCGCTGAGACTGACAACATGGTGGTTCCTCTACACTTACCTCCAAGTCTCTCCTGAGTCAGGTTATACATGAATGGTATAAAATACCGACGAGATTGAGAATTAGAAACATGTGCAACATCGGGGCAACTTTATTTGTAGACATAATGTGAAGAATGTAGATCTATATACAGATGATGAGGTAATAAGTCCCTCGGCCTTAGAGTTGGTGACTAGCACCGTAGTCTTGAAGAATCTTCAGTTTCTTCAAGATATACGGGACTGATTACCTGATCTTTTGTTCATAGTTCTACGTTCTTCACATTATATCCTTGTATTATATTGTTAAAGCCACTGGAAGGTGAAACGTCTAAACATAAAGATACCCAGATGATGCACATGTGTCTTCCTCCTGAATCACGTCAAGTATTGAAAATGATTCAGTGCATTTCAGTGTTTTACTAACAGATGCAGTTGCTCCTCTGCCTGATTATCTTGCTCAATATTCTGTGGCTGTCATGCAACGTAGACTACAATAATACTCTGATGAAATTTGTTGCAGCTGGTAAATCTGAGGATGTCACTGACTTCCTTCACTCAACAAAAAATGATGTTCCACTGATTACTTGCACTCGACACATTTCAAATATATTTCGTTTGATGAATCACATCAATACGAGTTTTCAGTTGATAATTTAAATTACAAAAAAAATTAACACCATCATTTCGTTATTATTTTGTACAACTCATCTGTATATCAGACGACTCTGTATACCAGACGACTCTGTATAGCAGACGACTCTGTATAGCAGACGACTCTGTATACCAGACGACTCTGTATAGCAGACGACTCTGTATAGCAGACGACTCTGTATAGCAGACGACTCTGTATAGCAGACGACTCTGTATAGCAGACGACTCTGTATAGTAGACGACTCTGTATTGCAGACGACTCTGTATTGCAGACGACTCTGTACTGCAGACGACTCTGTACTGCAGACGACTCTGTACTGCAGAAGACTCTGTACTGCAGACGACTTTGTACTGCAGACAGTTCTGTTTAGCAGATAGTTCTGTATAGCAGACAGTTCTGTATAGCAGACAGTTCTGTACAGCAAATAGTTCTGTATAGCAGATGGTTTTGTATAGAGTTCGGCAGCGCAAACAATTCTGAATAGACAGTTCTGAACAGCAGACAGTTCTGTATAGCAGACAGTTCTGTATAGCAGACGGTTTTGTATATGAGAGTTCTGCAGAGTAGACGGTTCTGTGTAGCAGACATGTCTGCAGAGCAGACAGTTCTGTGTAGCAGACAGTTCTGAATAGCAGACACATGTTCATACAAATGATACAAGGATCATAATTTTGTTAATTTGAGGATTTGTATTTGTTGGATGTTGTTAGACTTCCTGTAACAAAATATTTGTTTATTTCAGTATTACTTTCCACAGCTTATCCCCCCCCCCCTCAAAAAAAATATAAATAAGTTATTTTATGTATGAATTACAGAAACATAATTAGAGATAAAGAGTTTGTATCAAACATGAATGGTAATAATTCATAATCAATGTTGTACTTTGAAGGTTGTCATCAGGATTTTTTTTTTAAACCTTCTGATGTTTCTTTTTTTATTATTGCCAATAATATATAAATTATTCACATTTTTCGAAGATAAAAATACATAATGTTATCTTGAAACATTGTTCACCAATTGATAAAAAAAATTTTGGGTCATTTGTATTTTCAAAATAAACCTCAGCAAGGTTTCATTTAAAGGTTTCAACAATAAACCTCAGCAAGGTTTCATTTAAAGGTTCAATTAAGGATTAAAAAATTAAGGATAAAAATACATAATGTTATCTTGAAACATTGTTCACCAATTGATAAAAAAAAAAAAGATTTTTTGGTGGTCATTTTGTATTTTCAACAATAAACCTCAGCAAGGTTTCATTTAAAGGTTCAATTAAGGATTAACAAAAATATTACTATTTTTTTAAATAAAAATGTATTACATATTTATTAAATAATATTTGGTGAAAAAAGGTTTTGTTTTGTTACAGTTATATTGAATTTCGCAAAATAAAAAAATAATCCTAGCGATGCCTTGGTGTCATCAATTAGTTTTGTGATACGGCTGATCTGATCTGCCAGAATCAGTCATTAAGGAAGAGTACAAGAAGGAATGTGATATATCTAACGTCTTGGTGCCACCAAACACCTGTCACTTCAAGTCAGCAACTCTCGACGTCTAACATCTCTCACTACAGCCTCATGACTCTTGTCTTACATAAGAACATAAGAACATAAGAATGGAGGAACACTGCAGAAGGCCTACTGGCCCATACAAGGCAGGTCCTTATCAAAACCACCACTACCTAAGAATTTACTCCCGTACTCACGACACCAATCAAACCCAGCCCCTCCCACTCATATATTTGTCCAATCTCTTTTTAAAGCCACCCAACGTCCTAGCCTCTATCACCCTACTCGGAAGATTGTTCCACGCATCTACAACTCTGTTCGAAAACCAGTACTTGCCTATGTCCTTTCTAAATCTATCCAATTTAAATCCGTTATTTCTGGTTCTTACTTGGTTCGATATCCTCAGTATTATCTTGCCTATTATCTAATCAGCTGTTGTCTGTTTTATTGGAGATTTATGTTATTATTTAGAGATGAAGAGGGAGGCAAAGTTATTTAGAAATATATGCATTTTGTGATGTGATATATTTATTTTCCAGTGCACAGTAGAAGTATTCATGTGACTCACGGCTGCAGGAGAGATGTTCCTGGAAGCCAGTAACAGACAACAGACAACAGTTACCTCTTGCCACTAACGGTGTCTGCTTAATGTCAACAGTTCCACCGTTGTGGGTTCGTTTGTTGACGAGTCGAGATCCCGTGAGCGCCGGCAGACAGTACATTGTTGTGTGTCAGGCTTCTGGCTCCAGACCTCCTGCAACCATCACTTGGCGTCTGGGCAACACCAGACTCACCACTCATAGCGATAAGGTGAGTTACTCACCCTTACTCACACTTCTCCCACAATCTATGTACTCCACACTAAGGTTGGTTTCTAACCCCCATCTGTCGTCCTTACAGTCGTGGATCAACTTACTCTTGGTTCTAAATCCACGTACTCTTCAAGAAGAGCGGTTCATCACTGACTGAAACCATAAGTGTCATCATAGTAAATATAATGACCATCAATTCTATAAGAAGCTGCTCTCCTGTGGGGTCATTAACTCTGATTAGTGTGATTGTTATTATTATTATGTTATCAGAATAAGTATTCAACTTCAAGGATATTTAAAAGAAACTGAGAAAAGTAATAAAGAAAAATCATAATTATGTTAAGGAAATTTATAATATAATTATTATAAGTTATGCTCGAATGAAAACCTTTAAGAAATTGCCTGAATTTATTTTTCTTCCTCCAACTCATTGTTTTTATTTTGTTCATAACTCACAGACGTTGAGACTCAAAATTTCAACTTTTATGTACAGTAACTTGGGTTAAATTCTTGCAAAAACACTGAGTTTTTTATTCACGCTAAATCATGTTAAGTAAATTTCAGATGAATTCTTCTGAAGAGGTTCAGTACTTAATGTAAAATTATTCTTACCTCTAGGGAAGTGTCCTCTACTGTTTGAGTCCTGTCAAATTTCTCAGTATATTATAAGAATTAAAAAAAAAGAGCCTCGGAATCGTTGGAATGCCTGACATAACTGAAAAATGACTCGTCTGATTGGCTACAAATTTTCGCCAGTGGTGTGGATGGTAGCTGATTTTTTTGGTGGTGGCAGGTGATAGTGGTAGTGGTGGCAGGGGATGGTGGTAGTGGTGGCAGGGGATGGTGGTAGTGGTGGCAGGCGATGGTTGTGGTGGTGACAGGTGATAGTGGTAGTGATGGCAGGGGATGGTGGTAGTGGTGGCAAGTGATGGTGGTGACAGGTGATGGTGGTAGTGGTAGCAGGTGATGGTGGTAGTGGTAGCAGGTGATGGTGGTAGTATTGGCAGGTGATGGTGGTAGTGGTGGCAAGTGATGGTGGTAGTGGTGGCAGGGGATAGTGGTAGTGGTGGCAGGGGATGGTGGTATTGGTGGCAGGGGATGGTGGTAGTGGTGGCAGGTGATGATGGTAGTGGTGGCAGGTGATGGTGGTAGTGGTGGCAGGGGATATTGGGAGTGGTGGCAGGTGATGATGGTAGTGGTGGCAGGGGATGGTGGTAGTGGTGGCAGGGGATGGTGGTAGTGGTGGCAGGGGATGGTAGTAGTGGTGGCAGGGGATGGTGGCAGGGGATGGTGGAAGTGGTGGCAGGAGATGGTGGTAGTGGTGGCAGGGGATAGTGGTAGTGGTGGCAGGTGATGATGGTAGTGGTGGCAGGGGATGGTGGTAGTGGTGGCAGGGGATGGTGGTAGTGGTGGCAGGTGATGGTGGTAGTGGTGGCAGGGAATGGTGGCAGTGGTGGCAGGTAATAGTGGCAGATGATGGTGGTAGTGGTGGCAAGGGATGGTGGTCGTGGTAGGTGGCATGTAATGGTGGCAGAGGATGGTGGTAGTGGTGGCAGGGGATGGTGGTCGTGGTAGGTGACACTCCCTGTCACGTGTCTGAAAAGGTATTGTATAGGCCACATCACCCCTTTCTACCTGTTCTTGGCAGATCTTTCTCATACCCAACTTTTTTTAAAGCAACGCAAGTTGATAGCTGTAAAAATAGGTCTGACATTTATGTGAGAAGTACACAAATAACCAGACTTGGAACATTAAGTAGTCCAGCCGAAAACGTCGTCAACAAAAAAGAAATCACACGCTCATTCCAATAACAGCAGGTTATTTGTGTGTCGTTCAAGTTACGGTATTGTGATTTTTTATTCTTCATGTGAGAAGGTTGGCATTAAGAAGGACCTGTCTAGCATGAGCCAGTACTGCTGCACTTGTGGAGGATGGGCTCCTACGATAACATGGAATGTATGGTTCGCTAATACTACTTAGCTTATTGATGAATCCAAGATGTCGCAGCCGCCACCAACACCTTCTCAGGGGATCCATATATTGCCACACTCTCCACAGGGCTGTAAGATAAACATCAAGGGTTAATAATTATTGCCCCAAAGGAGCGTATGTCCATATTTCAGTCTTAGATGGACTGAAAGGCGTTTTACTCACTGTTTTGGACTAAAAAGTCCACGCATAACCGCCGTCCCTAGGTAAAAATTTGAATGTTCTTGAATACAAGAACTGCGCAGTCCCCTGTTTTGACCAGAACATCAAATTCTTACCTTGCTCGTGTAACTTTGAGCGATGGTGTTGGCTCCACCATATACGGCGGAAATGCTGTCTTGATTGTAGAATGCCGCTGAAGAATCACCGTCTTGTTTCGATGGAGTTCACTTGCGATTGTCTCTACGTTTCTTCTTTTTGCAGTCTGAAGCTGCGCACACTTCTGAATATACTGCAATGTTGAATGTTATTCACTAAACGCGCTGGAACAGAGTTTTATCTTATTTCCCGACGTTAGTGGAGATTAAATGATATAACGGACGCGAACGAGTAATGTCTATGTTGATTTACGTCGCCTCGCGCCGCATGACCCCTAGAGTCGTATGACCCGTTCTTGCGGTGGCCAAATTCAATCTGCCCGCTCGTGCTGCCTTTTGCAGTCTCGTGCAGCCATGTGGTGCCACGAGGTGCCTCGTGGTGCTGTGGTCAGCACAATTCTTGACACACTGTTGACAGTACATCTGGCTTGAATTAAATTGTTTATGCAGCCAGACGCGCCTCCACTGGCCCTTTCCTAAGGGTGGAAAGGGTGAGGGCCCTTACCAAGGGTAGTAAGGGCGCATACCCCCCTCCTTTGGAGAATTTTCTCCACAGCACTGCTCCTCTATTTTCGTGTTCTCGGGTGTGAAAGAAGTGCATTGTAGGCAACTACAATTGCAATATAAGGTATGAAAAGCGATTGTTTTTTAACGAATTACGAAATTATAAAAATTTGCTTGACATTTATGCATGAGTTAAGAAGATAACCTCAACAGTTCTATATATATATATATATATATATATATATATATATATATATATATATATATATATCAGTGCCGATTAGGTAAAACTTGCGATTTTGGCTTAAATAGCAACGCTCTTCTTGCCATATAAGACAAGCGAAAATTTGTGTATGCAATAATTTCGCAAAAATCATTCTGAACCTAACGAAAAAAATATATTTCATTGTGTTTGTTTATTATTAAATTATTGTAAACATATCTAAAATATATTTAGTTGGGTTAGGTTAAATTAAATTGCACTTGTTATAATAAGGTTAGGCAAGTTTTCAAAGTTTCTCTTGGTACAAAATTATATTTTTACATTAACATAAATAAAAAAATATATCTTTAAATGTATAGGAGAATATATATATATATATATATATATATATATATATATATATATATATATATATATATATATATATATATATATATATATATATATATATATATATATATATATATATATATATATATATATATATATATATATATATATATATATATATATATATATAGTGAGGCTCAGGTTAGAGTGTGTAGGAGAGAGGAGATTATTTCCCAGTAAAAGTAGGCCTTAGACAAGGATGTGTGATGTCACCATGGTTGTTCAATATATTTATAGATGGGGTTGTAAGAGAAGTGAATGTGAGGGTCTTGACAAGAGGTGTGGGGTTAAAAGACAAAGAATCAAATACAAAGTTGGAGTTGTCACAGTTACGTTTTGCTGATGACACTGCGCTTTTGGGAGATTCTGAAGAGAAGTTGCAGAGGTTGGTGGATGAATTTGGTAGGGTGTGTAAAGAAGAAAATTGAAAGTGAATATAGGAAAGAGTAAGGTGATGAGGATAAGAAAAAGATTAGGTGACGAAAGATTGGATATCAGATTGGATGGAGAGAGTATGGAGGAGGTGAATGTATTCAGATATTTGGGAGTGGACATGTCAGCAGGTGGGTCTATGAAGGATGAGGTGAATCATAGAATTGATGAGGGGAAAAGGGGGAGTGGTGCACTTCGGAGTCTGTGGAGACAAAGAACTTTGTCCATTGAAGTAAAGAGGGGAATGTATGTGAGTATAGTTATACCAACACTCTTATATGGGTGTGAAGCATGGGTGATGAATGTTGCAACGATGAGAAGGCTGGAGGCAGTGGAGATGTCATGTCTGAGGTCAATGTGTAGTGTGAATAATGCAGAGAATTCGGAGTTTGGAAATTAGGAGGAGGTGCTGGATTACCAAAACTATTATCCAGAAGGCTGAGGAGGGATTGTTGAGGTGGTTCGGACATGTAGAGAGAATGGAACGAAACAGAATGACTTAGAGAGTGTATAAATCTGTAGTGGAGGGAAGGCGGGGTAGGGGTCGGCCTGGGAAAGGTTGAAGGGAGGATGTAAAAGAGGTTTTGTGTGCGAGGGGCTTGGATTTCCAGCAAGCATGCGTGAGCGTAATTGATAGGAGTGAATGGAGACAAATGGTTTTTAATACTTGACGTGCTGTTGGAGTGTGAGCAAAGTAACATTTATGAAGGGATTCAGGGAACCCGGCAGGAAGGACTTGAGTCCTGGAGATGGTAAGTACAGTGTCTGCACTCTGAAGGAGCGGTGTCAATGTTGCAGTTTTATAACTGTAGTGTAAAGCACCCCTCTGGCAAGACAGTGATGGAGTGAATGATGATGAAAGTTTTTCTTTTTCGGGCCACCCTACCTATGTGGGAATCGGCCGATGTGTTAATAAATATATATATATATATATATATATATATATATATATATATATATATATATATATATATATATATATATATATATATATATATAACTTTATTTCAAGACAAAATACATTGACAAAATATATTGACAAGAATACAATAGGGAGTAAAACAACATAGATAACAACTCAGAGCTACATGTCAAATACTTCGTTCAGCTCCCCGGCAGTGGGCCGCGTGCACAGAATGCTGCAGGCATTTTCCCTCTGGATCGCAACACTGAGTCTCTGAAAGAGGAAGCTGGTCGCCCTGTGGTCCTTGGTTTCTATGATTAGTTTTTCACCCAGCTCTTTGAGAAACTTTAAAGCACACTTGTCCCATGCTCCAACGTCTCCGACCCTATTGGGATGAAGTTATAGGAAGGGGAAAGGCCTTCATATTTGCGAGCCTTCTGGGTCTCCCTGTGGCTGGCAGCTCCACCCTCATCGGCTATGGAGTATGGCAAGTAGGTGTCTGCCATTGTGGCAGCACAGGTGTAGTCCCAAGCAATCTGCTTACCATCCTTCCAGGGTAGCATAGTGGCTCCATCAGGACGCTTTTGACTTCCATCAGACCTCTGCACTTGGGGTTCCCTTTGAGCTGGGCAACGGGCTTTGGCGAGGCTTCTCTTTATGATGTCATTGACCTCCTCATGTCTAGCATACTTCCCTTCTGATGTGTGACACACGTGACCATGAATTCCGAATTGATCAGCCGTCGCCCTGCCGCAAATACACTTATGTTCGGTGAGTATGGGGGCGGCTAGGCGAAGCGCAACACCAATCCGAATGGCCTGTGGGTCGAGTCGAGTCCCCAGAGAGGAATTGGGAACAGGTAGAAGGAAATCTCATGAGTGTGGTGCCTTCATCGCTAGGAGACGAGCTTTGTCCTTTCCTGAAGCGTTGGTGAGCATTGTGTTGGCAATTATTTCCATGATCGGTTTGTCCCAGTGGGACTGTTTGTGCTCTTTGGGAGGAGCTGGTCTACTGGAGAAGTCTGCCATGATGTCCCACCGCACGGCTGCTTCAATAAACCTTGGGTCTTGAGCTCCCACCACACCTCTCAAACGTTCAGGGACAATCTTCTTGCCAGTATATATATATATATATATATATATATATATATATATATATATATATATATATATATATATATATATATATATAGGGATGGGGTCCACCCCTGTAACAATTTGGGGACCCATAGCCTAGGAGAAGTGGATAAAAGGCTTCAAGGAAGAATATTTGGATTTCTTCCTGATGCCATTTGAATATTCCACTTCTCCTACCACCCATCTTTTATTTTTTTACCAATAGGTATGTTTTATTACATAATATGGTACAAAAGATTTGAGAGATACATTGTTGATATAAATATGGCATATACAGTACACGAGGTGAGAGATACATGTCTAGTACATATTGTTACATCTTTGT
>WNWK01001012.1:307500-339720 GCA_009830355.1 Cherax destructor | reverse complement strand
CCTCACAACGTTGTCCAGCACGTTACACACTTCATTATGACTCACAACGTTGTCCAGCACGTTACACACTTCATTATGACCTCACAACGTTGTCCAGCACGTTACACACTTCATTATGACCTCACAACGTTGTCCAGCACGTTACACACTTCATTATGACTCACAACGTTGTCCAGCACGTTACACACTTCATTATGACTCACAATGTTGTCCAGCACGTTACACACTTCATTATGACTCACAACGTTGTCCAGCACGTTACACACTTCATTATGACTCACAACGTTGTCCAGCACGTTACACACTTCATTATGACCTCACAACGTTGTCCAGCACGTTACACATTCATTATGACTCACAACGTTGTCCAGCACGTTACACACTTCATTATGCCCTCACAACGTTGTCCAGCACGTTACACACTTCATTATGACCACAATGTTGTCCAGCACGTTACAATTTCATTATGACCTCACAACGTTGTCCAGCACGTTACACACTTCATTATGACCTCACAACGTTGTCCAGCACGTTACACACTTCATTATGACTCACAACGTTGTCCAGCACGTTACACACTTCATTATGACTCACAACGTTGTCCAGCACGTTACACACTTCATTATGACTCACAACGTTGTCCAGCACGTTACACACTTATTATGACTCACAACGTTGTCCAGCACGTTACACACTTCATTATGACTCTCACAACGTTGTCCAGCACGTTACACACTTCATTATGACCTCACAACGTTGTCCAGCACGTTACACACTTCATTATGACTCACAACGTTGTCCAGCACGTTACACACTTCATTATGACCTCACAACGTTGTCCAGCACGTTACACACTTCATTATGACCTCACAACGTTGTCCAGCACGTTACACACTTCATTATGACCTCACAACGTTGTCCAGCACGTTACACACTTCATTATGACTCACAACGTTGTCCAGCACGTTACACACTTCATTATGACCTCACAACGTTGTCCAGCACGTTACACACTTCATTATGACCTCACAACGTTGTCCAGCACGTTACACTTCATTATGACCTCACAACGTTGTCCAGCACGTTACACACTTCATTATGACCTCACAAGTTGTCCAGCACGTTACACACTTCATTATGACCTCACAACGTTGTCCAGCACGTTACACACTTCATTATGACTCACAACGTTGTCCAGCACGTTACACATTCATTATGACTCACAACGTTGTCCAGCACGTTACACACTTATTATGACCTCACAACGTTGTCCAGCACGTTAACACTTCATTATGACTCACAACGTTGTCCAGCAGTTACACACTTCATTATGACCTCACAACGTTGTCCAGCACGTTACAACTTCATTATGACTCACAACGTTGTCCAGCACGTTACACACTTCATTATGACTCACAACGTTGTCCAGCACGTTACACACTTCATTATGACCTCACAACGTTGTCCAGCACGTTACACACTTCATTATGACCTCACAACGTTGTCCAGCACGTTACACACTTCATTATGACTCACAACGTTGTCCAGCACGTTACACACTTCATTATGACTCACAACGTTGTCCAGCACGTTACACACTTCATTATGACCTCACAACGTTGTCCAGCACGTTACACACTTCATTATGACTCACAACGTTGTCCAGCACGTTACACATTCATTATGACTCACAACGTTGTCCAGACGTTACAACTTTCATTGATGACTCACAACGTTGTCCAGCACGTTACACACTTCATTATGACCTCACAACGTTGTCCAGCACGTTACAATTTATTGTACTACAAGTTTCCAGCAGTGTACCACTTCATCCACAAAGTTCGCATCAGGGTGGTACTCAACACTTGATTCCTCCCTAACACTGTCTCAACACTTCACTGTACTCGGGTCATTATTTAGCACTGTACTTGATATCGTTGTATTGTTACGCTATAGCAGTGTGACGTCACTGCATCCCAGTTTTATCAGTCCTCTCCCACTCTCTTCCTCACTGACCGACACACTCTCTTCCTCACTGACCGACACACTCTCTTCCTCACTGACCGACACACTTCTTCCTCACTGACGACACACTCTTCCTCACTGACTGACACACTCTCTTCCTCACTGACTGACACACTCTCTTCCTCACTGACCGACACACTTCTTCCTCACTGACCGACACACTCTCTTCCTCACTGACCGACACCCTCTTCCTCACTGACCGACACACTCTCTTCCTCACTGACCGACACACTCTCTTCCTCACTGACCGACACTTCTTCCTCACTGACCTGACACACACTCTTCCTCACTGACGACACACTCTTCCTCACTGACCGACACACTCTTCCTCACTGACCGACACATTCTCTTCCTCACTGACCGACACACTCTTCCTCACTGACTGACACATCTCTTCCTCACTGACTGACACACTCTCTTCCTCACTGACCGACACACTCTCTTCCTCACTGACGACACACACTCTTCCTCACTGACCGACACACTTCTCTTCCTCACTGACTGACACACTCTCTTCCTCACTGACGACACACTCTCTTCCTCACTGACCGACACACTCTCTTCCTCACTGACCGACACATCTCTTCCTCACTGACCGACACACTTCTTCTTCACTGACTGACACATCTCTTCCTCACTGACCGACACACTCTCTTCCTCACTGACCGACACACTCTCTTCCTCACTGACCGACACACTTTCTTCTTCACTGACTGACACACTCTTCTTCCTCACTGACCGACACACTCTCTTCCTCACTGACCGACACACTCTCTTCCTCACTGACCGACACACTTTCTTCCTCACTGACCGACACACTTTCTTCCTCACTGACCGACACACTCTCTTCCTCACTGACCGACACACACTCTTCCTCACTGACCGACACACTCTCTTCCTCACTGACCGACACACTCTCTTCCTCACTGACCGACACACTCTCTTCCTCACTGACCGACACACTCTCTTCCTCACTGACCGACACACTTTCTTCCTCACTGACCGACACACTCTCTTCCCCACTGACCGACACACTTTCTTCCTCACTGACCGACACACTTTCTTCCTCACTGACCGACACACACTCTTCCTCACTGACCGACACACTCTTCCTCACTGACCGACACACTTTCTTCCTCACTGACCGACAGACTCGTCAAATATTTTGAAGCCATAGAACAAAATTTAAAGAAATTAATGAAGATTTAACCAAGAATGATTCACCTTCTAATTATATATATATATATTTTTTTTTTTTATTAACACATCAGCTGATTCCCACCAAGGCAGGGTGGCCCGAAAAAGAAAAACTTTCATCATCATTCACTCCATCACTGTCTTGCCAGAAGGGTGCTTTACACTACAGTTATAAAACTGCAACATTAACACCCCTCCTTCAGAGTGCCGGCACTGTACTTCCCATCTCCAGAACTCAAGTCCGGCCTGCCGGTTTCCTGAATCCCTTCATAAATGTTACTTTGCTCACACTCCAACAGCACGTCAAGTATTAAAACCATATGCCTCCATTCACTCCTATCAAATACGCTCACACATGCTTGCTGGAAGTCCAAGCCCTCGCACACAAAACTTCCTTTACCCTCCCTCCAACCTTTCCTAGGCCGACCCCTACCCCTCCTTCCCTCCACTACAGATTTATACACTCGAAGTCACTCTGTCTCGTTCCATTCTCTCTACATGTCCAAACCACCTTAACAACCCTCCTCAGCTCTCTGGACAATCGTTTTGGTAATCCCGCACCTCCTCCTAATTTCCAAACTCCGAATTCTCTGCATTATATTCACACCACACATTGACCTCAGACATGACATCTCCACTGCCTCCAGCCTTCTCCTCGTTGCAACATTCATCACCCATGCTTCACACCCATATAAGAGCGTTGGTATAACTATACTCTCATACATTCCCTTTTACTTCCATGGACAAGGTTCTTTGTCTCCACAGACTCGAAGTGCTCCACTCGCCCTTTTCCCTCATCAATTCTATGATTCACCTCATCCTTCATAGACCCATCTGCCGACATGTCCACTCCCAAATATCTGAATACATTCACCTCCTCCATACTCTCTCCTCCAATCTGATATCCAATCTTTCGTCACCTATTCTTTTTGTTATCCTCATCACCTTACTCTTTCCTATATTCACTTTCAATTTTCTTCTTTACACACCCTACCAAATTCATCCACCAACCTCTGCAACTTCTCTTCAGAATCTCCCAAAGCACAGTGTCATCAGCAAAAGCAACTGTGACAACTCCCACTTTGTATTTGCTTCTTTATCTTTTAGCCCAACACCTCTTGCCAAGACCCTCGCATTCACTTCTCTTACAACCCCATCTATAAATATATTGAACAACCACGGTGACATCACACATCCTTGTCTAAGGCCCACTTTTACTGGGAAATAGTCCCTTCCCTCCTACACACTCTAACTTGAGCCTCACTATCCTCATAAAACTCTTCACTGCTTTCAGTAACCTTCCTCCTATTCCATACACCTGCAACATCTGCCACATTGCCCCTATCTACCCTATCATACGCCTTTTCCAAATCCATAAATGCCACAAAACATCTTTACCCTTATCCAAATACTGTTCACCTATATGTTTCACTGTAAACACTTGGTCTACACACCCCTACCTTTCCTAAAGCCCCTTGTTCATCTGCTATCCTGCTTTCTGTTTTACTCTTAATTCTTTCAATAATAACTCTACCATACACTTTACCAGGTACACTCAACAGACTTATTCCCTATAATTTTTGCACTCTCTTTGTCCCCTTTGCCTTTATACAAAGGAACAATACACGCTCTCTGCCAATCCCTAGGTACCTTACCCTCTTCCATACATTTATTAAATAATAGCACCAACCACTCCAAAATTATATCCCCACCTGCTTTTAACATTTCTATCTTTATCCCATCAATCCCAGCTGCCTTACCCTTTTCATTCTACCCACTGCCTCACGAACTTCCCTACACCCACAACTGGCTCTTCCACACTCCTACAAGATGTTATTCCTCCTTGCCCTACACACGAAATCACAGCTTCCCTGTCTTCATCAACATTTAACAAATCTCAAAATATTCTCTCCATCTTCCCGATACCTCTAACTCTCCATTTAATAACTCTCCTCTCCTATTTTTAACTGTCAAATCCATTTGTTCTCTAGGCTTCCTCAACTTATTAATCTCATTCCAAAACTTTTTCTTATTTTCAACAAAATTTGCTGATAACATCTCACCCACTCTCTCATCTGCTCTCTTTTTTCATTGCTTCACCACTCTTTTAACCTCTCTTTTTCTCTCCATATACTCTTCCCTCCTTGCATCACTTCTACTTTGTAAAAACCTCTCATATATAATTTGTAAAATTCCTTTTCTTACCATAATTCACTAGAATTTTATAGTATAGTAATTAGGGAGAAACTCAACATAGGCGTGTATCTAAGCTGTTGGTCACTTTTTAATTATAGAACAAAGATAGTAAAATGTTGTGCCTTGTGTGACAGTCATGAAGGACCTCGCTAGCTTGAAGAAGGTTGCAGGCAACCCCTTCCCCCGGGGTTCCTGCAACCCACTTGGAGAACCTCAGAACTGCACAGTGGTCATTAAGGTCGGTTATGGTCTATACAGCACCCGTAAAGAATACGTCAGTAAGATAGGGACTAAAGGTACACACTTCAGTGTTGTATATGGAGGTACTTTCCACGGACGAGAGGCAGAAGCGGCGCCAAAAAAATTATATTGAAGGGGGGAGGGGGTTAGTGGTGACCTTCATTCTGAAGCAGCGGGGAGCTTTGGGGACTGAGGGAATTTTTTTTTTTGGAGGGGGGTTGAAGTCCCCAAGCTTTTCCTTTGTGCTGCCACTGTCGGGACAGGACAGGGCGGGACGGGATGGGACAGGATGGGTTGGGACGGGAAGGGATGGGACAGGACAGGATGAGTTGGGACGGGACGGATGGACACACGCACAGTCATTATCTCTCACTGTCTCCTTACTGTCTCCTCACACGTAAAAGGAGACAACACGTTTTTACCAGCAAGAGAAATGTCACTTGCACTCGGCAGCCTCTCACACAGAGTACCGCCACTCTCACACAGAGTACCGCCACTCTCACACAGAGTACCGCCACTCTCACACAGAGTACCGCCACTCTCACACAGAGTACCGCCACTCTCACACAGAGTACCGCCACTCTCACACAGAGTACCGCCACTCTCACACAGAGTACCGCCACTCTCACACAGAGTACCGCCACTCTTCTACTTTTACCTCACCTTCTTAGGGACTTAATCCCTTTTCATTTTCATAAATTTTCTTGTTTTTACCTTTGCATACTTTTCGTCAATTATATATACACACACACACACACACACACACACACAAACACACACACAAACACACACACACAAACACACACACAAACACACACACAAACACACACACAGTTTGGATTTTTTACTGGTTCTTGTTTACAGTTGTCCTTAAGTTTTTTTATTTATTTTCCATGCTACATTTCTTTTAATTTAACTGTTTTGTTTTCTCCTACAGAAGGTATTTAACTAAGTTACATCTGACAGCCTCAGCGAAGCATCCGACTTCCGCCACTTCTCCCTCTCCCCTCTCCTTCCCTTCCCCTCCCCTACACCCTTTTCCCCCTCCCTCTCTCCCTCCTGAAGATGCCAGATGGCATGCAGAAAGACAGTCATCAAGACATTTGTGTCAGTGGTTCTTATGCGTGGCACCCAGTGCTGTAAACATGGCACCCACCTCCCTTCCTTATCCATCCTCCTGTCACTGAGTGCCAGTGCAACTAAACTGGCAGTAATTACATAGTGTAAGACAAACATATACATTCACCAACACCTCCATCCTCCTATCCTATACCGTACTTCTTCTCATCCCTATCCACCTTCCCCTCTCACTATCCACCTTCCCCTCTCACTACCCTTTCATCATTCGTATCAGCCCTCCACAAACTCTCTCTCTCTTCTCTCTCTCTCTCTCTCTCTCTCTCTCTCTCATCTACCTTCCCCACGTCCTCTTCTCATTATTCCTTCTTTCTTCCCCTTTCTATCCTCCTGTTTGCCCTCCCTCTCTTTTATATGATTTCCTTCGTCTCCTCCCTATACTGTTCTGTCTCCCTCCTATACTGTTCTGTCTCCCTCCTATACTGTTCTGTCTCCCTCCTATACTGTTCTGTCTCCCTCCTATACTGTTCTGTCTCCCTCCTATACTGTTATGTCTCCCCCCTATACTGTTCTGTCTCTCTCCTATACTGTTCTGTCTCTCTCCTATACTGTTCTGTCTCTCTCCTATACTGTTCTGTCTCTCTCCTATACTGTTCTGTCTCCCTCCTATACTGTTCTGTCTCCCTCCTATACTGTTCTGTCTCCCTCCTATACTGTTCTGTCTCCCCCCCTATACTGTTCTGTCTCTCTCCTATACTGTTCTGTCTCTCTCCTATACTGTTCTGTCTCTCTCCTATACTGTTCTGTCACCCTCCTATACTGTGAAGTCTCCTCCTATAGTGTGAAGTCTCCCTCCTATACTGTTCTGTCTCCCTCCTATACTGTTCTGTCTCCCTCCTATACTGTTCTGTCTCCCCCCTATACTGTTCTGTCTCTCTCCTATACTGTTCTGTCTCTCTCCTATACTGTTCTGTCTCTCTCCTATACTGTTCTGTCTCTCTCCTATACTGTTCTGTCACCCTCCTATACTGTGAAGTCTCCCTCCTATACTGTGAAGTCTCCCTCCTATACTGTTATGCCTCGCCACTATACTGTGCCGTCTTCTACACTGCACGCCCAAGGAGTGCCTGAGGAGGCTGGCACCAACAGAGCAACACAGTTCAACATTTAGCACCTTCAAAGCAGATACAGATACAGTAAGAAACTATCAAGATGAAACAAAGAAATGTTAAAAAACAATACGACGAAAGTTAAATCACGGACGACGACGCAGGACGACGCATGGCGAGACGTACCTTCGAAGACGGCGTCGCGGTGAAGGGTGTCTGAGGGCTCGTCGCCTCCCAAGGAGAGTGTGTTGTCCTCCATAGATCCTGAGAGTGACACCTGATCCCCGGAGAGCTGTGGGAGAAGCAATACTTGTATTAACACTCCTGTGTGTGTGTGTGTGTGGGGTGTTTGGGTGTGTGTGTGTGTGTGGGGTGTGGGGTGTGTGTGTGTGGGGTGTTTGGGTGTGTGAGTGTGTGGGGGGTGGGGTGTGTGTGGGGTGTGTGTGTGTAGGGTGTGTGTGTGTAGGGTGTGTGTGTGTGGGGTGTGTGTAGGGGGTGTGTGGGTGTGTGGGGTGTGTGGGGTGTGGGTGTGTGAGGTGTGTGGGGTGTGTGTGTGGGTGTGTGTGTGGGGTGTGTGTGTGGTGGTGTGTGTGGGGTGTGGTGTGTGGGGGTGTGTGTGTGGGTGTGTGTGTGTGGGTGTGTGTGTGTGGGGTGTGTGTGTGTGGGGTGTGTGTGTGTGGGGTGTGTGTGTGTGGGGTGTGTGTGTGTGGGTGTGTGTGTGGGGTGTGTGGGGTGTGTGTGTGTGGGGGGTGTGTGTGGGGTGTGTGTGTGGGTGTGGGTGTGTGTGTATGTTTGTATTTTACATTAATACAATGTAAAACACACACACACACTGATGGCTGTACCACTGACAGTATTGTCATTATTATAGTTGGTAATAAAATAAAATAGTCTCGCCCTGACTGAAGCTGATCATTATTATAGTATTACAGTGAAGAACAATACTGAACCAACAATGAAGAACAATAGATGCTAAACTATGAAGAATAATAGACGGTAAACTGTGGAGAACAAAGGTGAAAAAAATGTTGAACAGTGGATGGTGAAAAAAGCTGAACAATGAATGAGAACATTGAACAAAACACAGACTAACAGCAGGCAGGTCCATACCCAGTGTGAAAATCGTGTTGAACCAACAACATTCCTACAATGTATTGCTGTATATAGAACTTGGCGAGTAGAGAACCCTTTCAGTACAGTACAATCAGACCCCTTGACTGTACAATCAGACTCCCTATGTAATTAGATCCACTGTCTTAACTACATAATAAGCTAATTACTACAGTGAATTAATTATCCTAGAAGACAGTCTCACAATACAGACACTGACATTCTATTATTATTTATTGATAAAATTCCGTCCAGCAAGAGTCATTCACATTATCATATATATATATATATATATATATATATATATATATATATATATATATATATATATATATATATATATATATAATATACACGTATATTATAGTGAAGGTGTGACTCACCTGGTCACCGCTACCGCCAGGGCTGCCTGGAGTGCGGTCACCGCCTCGGCAACCGCTGGTGCTGCACGAGCCGCTGCTGGAGGTCATGGAGCCGGTGACGGAGGCCTGGTCGAGAGAATCTTGCTTGCGGTCAAGCGAGCTCTTCTTGAAGATCACCTCCTGCCGCGGCGTCTGGATCTTCGTGTACTCCTCTGGTGGGCAAGAAGCAATAAAGTGATCGTGGTGTAATACTGAGGCAGTAAGAAACCCACGTGGTATGGTAAACTAATAAAGAAACCCACGTGGTCTGGGAAACTAGTAAACAAACCCACGTGGTCTGGGAAACTAGTAAAGAAACCCACGTGGTCTGGGAAACTAGTTAAACCCACGTGGTCTGGGAAACTAGTAAACAAACCCACGTGGTCTGGGAAACACTAGTAAACAAACCGACGTGGCTTGGGAAACACTAGTAAACAAACCTACGTGGTCTGGGAAACACTAGTAAACAAACCCACGTGGTCTGGGAAACACTAGTAAACAAACCCACGTGGTCTGGGAAACACTAGTAAACAAACCCACGTGGTCTGGGAAACACTAGTAAACAAACCTACGTGGTCTGGGAAACACTAGTAAACAAACCCACGTGGTCTGGGAAACACTAGTAAACAAACCCACGTGGTCTGGGAAACACTAGTAAACAAACCCACGTGGTCTGGGAAACACTAGTAAACAAACCCACGTGGTCTGGGAAACTAGTAAACAAACCCACGTGGTCCGGTACATCCCCAGACTTTTCATAATTTAAGAGACTAGTTTAACAATACACATTTTGTAAAAGTTCCACATTTTATTCCTGCCTGACAACTATATTATCTGTACTTTTTTTTACTAAACTAAATTAAAATGAGTATTAAATCACATTTTTTCCACAAATTTATTCTGAATATCTCACATAACATCGAATTAAACTCTTGAGTAAATCGGGAAATAGAAATTACTATGCACAACTTGTTATAAACAGACATTTTGAAATATATTTATTTTTTAATTTATTTATTTTTGAATAATATTTATTTTTTAATTATATTTTTTTATTTTTTTTTAATTATATTTATTTTTGAATTATATTTAAGTGCGTGTGATGTGCAGCTCTCAGCGTCACCCATGAAGTTCAGACTCTCACACTGAAACACTGACTTACACTCGCTTAAAATTTCCAGTGATCCAGGACTAGCAGGGTTATGCTAGTTATACTGCCCAGTGATCCTGGACAAGCAGTGCCATGCTAGTTATACTGCCCAGTGATCCAGGACTAGCAGTGCTATGCTAGTTATACTGCCCAGTGATCCTGGACAAGCAGTGCCATGCTAGTTATACTGCCCAGTGATCCTGGACAAGCAGTGTTATGCTAGTTATACTGCCCAGTGATCCTGGACAAGCAGTGCCATGCTAGTTATACTGCCCAGTGATCCAGGACTAGCAGTGCTATGCTAGTTATACTGCCCAGTGATCCTGACAAGCAGTGCCATGCTAGTTATACTGCCCAGTGATCCTGGACAAGCAGTGTTATGCTAGTTATACTGCCCAGTGATCAACTCACTCCAGCTTGACATGAGACCATGAGACTATGGAGTCACTCTTAATCATATAACTACGAGAGTAATAACCAAGTAGCGACACGTCCAGAGCAAAAGTCACATACGACTAGAAACTAGTATGTGTGTGTGTGTGTGTGTGTGTGTGTGTGTGTGTGTGTGTGTGTGTGTATAAACAGCAGTATTCACCAAGGAGGGGGGGGGGTAAGCTACGAAAATGATTATTTTTAAATGCAATTTTTTTTATAAATATCATAACGACAAAATTGGGACCCATAAACTACTACCCAAGTTATGGACGAGTTAATTACGGACAAGATAATTCGGATGGCAAAATTACGTACAAAATTAGTCGTCATCGAGCCCAATTATGGAAATTATTTGACTTACAATGTTCTTAATACAGAGTAACTAGTGTGCAACAATTATCTAAAAATAAAATCCAAAAACTGTCGGTTATGGAGTAAACCTGAGGTTTAAGACTGACCATTATTGATCATGACTGTGTGTACTGGCTGTGATGGTCTCTCTCCTCCCTCCATCCCACACTGCTCCAGTGCTCGTATCTCTTCCCAGTCCTCTTCCTCCTCATCTTCCTGACCCGCGTAGCCGTTAAGGTCCTTCGGGTGACCCCCATCAGATAAGTACCCGGAGAACCCCCGGTGGAAGAACCCGTGTCGCCCATATGGCCTGAAGGGGCGGCGCCCCCGCTCCACATAGCCAAATTTGAAGTTGGGGTCGGCGCAGAATGGCGGGCGACCGTAGTACTTGTCGTAGTAGTAGTGCCGCTCGTAAAATGGAGGCTTGCCGTAGGGGCCTCTGTTCTCGAAGTTCCTCAGGCTCTCGTTGGGGTACCTGTCAAAGCCGCCACGCCTGTCGAAGTTCTTGTCGAACCTCTTATCGAAATGTCTGTAGCCGTGGTGGGGAGCGCCGCCCCGTCGCGGGAAGTGGGGCGAGGTAAGGGTGGTATGGCGGCCTGGAGTATGGGCTGAACGGGTGTGGGTTGCCGTAGTGGTGTGGGGGCGTGTGGGCTGCAGCTTCACCTTCGTCCTCCTCACACTCCTCGCCCTCAGAGTGCTGCTCTCTTGCGGAAGTTCGTCTGTGAAAAAGACGAACAATAAACTGAGTATGGGAAGTGCAATCACTTGAATACGCACAAGTATGATAAACAAAGAAGTAAATTTGTGAGATCAAACGTATGAGTGAGATCAATGAACCATGTGTTACCATACCAGAATACAAGTGTTTAGAAAACACTGGCTAGGTGATCTCATGAGCCTAGTAACTGTGGTGACTATCAACGTATAATACACAATACGAGTATATCACTGGTTAAAAGTCTCCACTTCTAACCCGCAATATATCTACTAGGTTCGATACACCGTATCATTCTCAAACTTGTAAAAAGACAACCATTATTTAATTTCTTGTATATATAGTTGTATACTCAATATAAAAATAAAGCGACTAGTTGGGACATCTCCCTGACCAACCTCTATCAATTATCCAGGAGTGCCTAATTACCAGGCACATGGGACAAGCTCCCTAGTATCCTAATTAGGTATTGCTTGGCTGGAAAAGGGAGGATGACACACGAGAATATAAATATTTAAATATAAAAAAAGGAGTACAGAGGGATAAAATAAAAATTTACACAACAAACTTAGGATTACATATTACACACGTTTATAATTTTCTTGAGACCATAATTTGGGAAGTATTACTAGGGGGCGGAATTAATACACAAGTTCATGCAGACATTACTCTTGAGGTCACCAGCCAAGTATAGCTACGCCTCCTTGATGCAGGCACTAGCCACACGACCTCTGCACACCGTCCAGGTCACAACTCTGTTCATTCTGTCTTCTTAATCCTCTCACTATGACTTTTAGAAAGTAATTATCACGGAAAGTCTCTCTGCACTTGTCTCCTTCCAGCTGAAATACCAAACAGCAGACACGGGTGAGACCGTGTCACAGTAACACCAGCAAGACACTGGGTCACACACGCTAGCATTATACACACAGGTGATGCACTTGTCTCGCTGAAATATGAACCTGTTTTTCGACCCAGAGAAGGCGGTGTGAAAAGGTCTCTCCATCACAACTTGCAGAAAATACGACAAAAAAAAAACTTAAATCCTTAACACTTTACAAACACCAAACACATTGAACAAACTTCGAAACACTACACACTTTACACTCCACAAACACTTCACATTACACTAATACACTTCACACACCTTATACAAACTTAATAAACATACTCCACAAACACTATACACATCACAAGTGCCACAAACTTTATACACCAACGCGTTTTTTCCCACCCAGTATAACCATAAATAGAAAATAAACACATTGTTAGTACACAGGTTGCCAAGGCAACCATCACTGTTGCTGAGACATCAACACAACACCAGCTAAATAGTGCTCCCTCTCACTGCCCTCTGCAAGATGTATATAAATGTTGTCATCAAGACGACCTGCACACACACACACACACACACACGGCCATACCACGTTGAACGCACCGTCTCGTCCGATCAGAAGTTAAAGCAGACGTTGGGTTTCGGTTCAGTAAATTAGAATACCGATCGGGAACAAACTGTTAAATCGTTTTCAGGCTAATGTCAAATCGATTATGTGCTACAAGATGGTTCAACTAACCAGACAAACACATACACACCCACCACACATTATTACACTATACACACAGAACAAAGAAAAATAAATAAATAAATTCTGCTTAAAGTCAGAATTTTGGAACTGCCCTTTTCGGTTCAGTAAATTAGAAATACATTAACGATACGAAACAAACTATTAAATGCGATTTAAAATAATTATAAATGTTATGGATTTATTTCACGAAGAGTTTTTTGCGACCTGGTGACAAATTTGCACATTACCCGACCCACCTAGCTGACTATTTTTTATTTTTTGGTATATGCTTATACCACAGAAGCAAAGAAAAAAAGAGTCAGAAAAAAAATGAAAGTAATTTTATTTGTGTTCGAACAAGTACAAGTACATCCCACAAGGACGGCAAATATACAACACAGGGTAAGAAGGGTCTAAATATTCTGGCTTCAAGTGACTAATGCGAGAGAGAGAGAGAGAGAGAGAGAGAGAGGAGGGAGGGAGACCAGCGAAGAGATAAGAGCAAGAAACTGAAGAAAACAGGGAGAGAAGGGGAGCAAGAGTGTTCAAGTAAAGGGGTAATCCGAGCAGGTGGAAGAGGATGATGGAGTCGAGGCTGGACCCCCATCAGCTGGGATAACCATGACTGATGGTGACGCAGCTGGGGGGCGTCACCCCACACAGAGGACGTGGAGGGGGCGACGCCTCATCACAACCCCACACACGATGTGGCTGGGGGGGGGTCATCATACGCAGGATAACATATCTCAAGGCTAGACACGTCATCATCCCATGATCTTCTGACCAAACATTCTCAAATAACGTCATTTAATCAATCAAGATTATTTTACTTAAGTTCTCCAGCATTTTATTGCAGACACAAGACACGGGATATACTTCAGTCCACCCCCCAGGTATAACATGGGGATTGACAGGTGCGTAGGGTTACCCACTAGACACAATAAGAGGGTTGACAGGTGTGTAGTTCTACCCACCAGGTCACACCGCTGCAACAGGTGCACACAGCTGTATTACACCGCGCCATTAAGACAGATCACTACACCTTGCACCATAATGCATCTAGCAAGACAGCCGGAGTCTACACCAGTCCTGGTGTTGGCTGCAGTACATTCTACATGGTAGGGAGGGCCTGTCATCTTAACACCACACTCCTGTGAACGTAAACATTGCACTAGTGTAGCTCACAAAGCAGTAAGCAACGAGTGTGTAGTACACAGGGAGAACAACTCACTGGGACGAAGTTCAACTTATTTACAAGAGGGGAGGATCAGGAGACGCAGGAGCGCCACCTTCATCCAAACTTCAGCACTGTAGATAAAAATGAAGTTAGTTTTATGATCATCAAATCGCTGTTTCGTGTTCTACCCCACCATCCCTCACCCACACACCTGCCCTCACCCACACACTTGTCCTCACCCACACACCTGCCCTCACCCACACACCTGCCCTCACCCACACACTTGTCCTCACCCACACACCTGCCCTCACCCACACACCTGCCCTCACCCACACACCTGCCCTCACCCACACACCTGCCCTCACCCACACACCTCTTCCATCATAAACAGCTTGGTTGATAAAAGTGAGACTAAGAGAGATACTCAAATTAACAACCAACAACTGTAACCCTTCGTAGGGAAGGTGATGCCCTGATGCCAGCAAAGGACTCTTGATCCACGGAATCAAGAGCTAGCCTACCCTTACCTGAACCATACCTCATTATCATCCAGTCCCTAGGCACTATGGCCCCTGCAGATTTAGCGCTTACTTATAATTACTGATAAGCCTAAAGAAATGAGGAAATGGAATTGTTAGAAGAAAGACACTTATCCAGGAACGTTTTGCCCACACCGTGGACCATGCCATGACTTGATTCGAAATGCTCCCTTCCCCTGATTCTACTCTATATTCTTCAAAGTGTGCATGACTGTCCATTCCAAGATCATTTAACTCTGTGGTCTGCCTTAGTGATGAGTTCTGGCTCGCCTGCACTGCATGAAGCCTCTATATGTGTAACACAGGCGCAGCATAACACAGGCGCAGCATAACAAAGGCGCAGCATAACACAGGCGCTGTTCTCACTGGCAGTTTTTAATGCATACTCATGTTCGAGGTTTGTGTGCGTAGGACTACCTCAAGTTTACCAAGGTAGAGTTTCTCACACCCTCTGTGTGGGTGCTCCTACACTCCTGCTTCTGTGTTGTGGTCCATGAAGCACACTAATGGAATGCTTCAGCTGACCTTGCAGCACACCTATGGAATGCTTCATCTGACCTTGCATCACACCTATGGAATGCTTCAGCTGACCTTGCATCACACCTATGGAATGCTTCAGCTGACCTTGCATCACACCTATGGAATGCTTCAGCTGACCTTGCATCACACCTATGGAATGCTTCATCTGACCTTGCAGCACACCTATGGAATGCTTCATCTGACCTTGCATCACACCTATGGAATGCTTCAGCTGACCTTGCAGCACACCTATGGAATGCTTCAGCTGACCTTGCAGCACACCTATGGAATGCTTCAGCTGACCTTGCAGCACACCTATGAAAAAAAAAACTTGCTTGCCAACTACAGGTCAGGTACTAATTTAACTAAGCAAAAGGGAGAGATCCTGATGTCACGTAGCATCTTGCCTAGACGAGGAGTGAGCCCTACTGAATGACGTCTGAAGCAAGTGGTGTTAACTCCAGGTTAGACCAGTATTGTAAAGACCTTGGAATTCCATTGACACCCGGGACTAGTTTTATGGCAGACATGGTGTGTAAACAAGGGGTGCCACTTAACTGTCTGGAGCAGGTGGCTTATTTATCCAGTTCAGCGGAAGAGGCCACTGCTGAACTCGGTACTTGAAGCTGATAGGAGATAGAAGTATGGGTGTGGGGCATGGAGGATAACAAAGGAGGTCGCAGTAATAGGGAAGGAAGGAGCAAAGATTGCCAAGAGATTATAGACAACAGCTCAAAAATCTTGACAGATCAGAAAACGCAAGAAAACTGATCCACAGAGAGAGAGAGAGAGAGAGAGAGAGAGAGAGCGAAACTCTACTAACGTCTACTGTACTAACAGTCGGAATGCTAGAAATTCAATAGACGAACTAAGACTAATTGCATGTGCAGGAAAGACACTGCTGCAATAACCAAGACATTGCTTAATCTGAGAATTAGCGACGTGGCGCCTGCTGAATGTCACATACAGGGGTGTAAATTATTCTGAACCAAGAGACAACATGAAGTGGGATGCTGTGGCTATGTATCTTAAGGAAAATTTAAACTTTAGCATCATCAGAAGAGTAAGATAGAAGAACATGAAAAGCTATGGTGGACCAGGTTGAGCTTAGGGAGTACTTGATCAAGGTGGACCAGATTGAGCTTAGGGAATACTTGATCAAGGTGGACCAGATTGAGCTTAGGGAATACTTGATCAAGGTGGACCAGGTTGAGCTTAGGGAGTACTTGACCAAGGTGGACCAGGTTGAGCTTAGGGAGTACTTGATCAAGGTGGACCAGGTTGAGCTTAGGGAGTACTTGATCAAGGTGGACCAGGTTGAGCTTAGGGAGTACTTGATCAAGGTGGACCAGGTTGAGCTTAGGGAGTACTTGATCAAGGTGGACCAGGTTGAGCTTAGGGAGTACTTGATCAAGGTGGACCAGGTTGAGCTTACGACGGCGTTTCGGTCCGAAAGGTCGTCGTAAGGTGCTCTCGCCCATGTTCGGGTTGTTTGTGTTGTTCCAGTCATGGTACTGTGCCTTTGGTTCTCTAAAAAGGTTAGTACATTTGCAAGGCAACAACGCTTCTTTCTGAAACCTTTTTCAGTCATTAATCAAAATCATATCTTTCAATGTGGCTTCGAATTTCTTCTGCAATTACTGTTTGTGTGCTAACTTATTTTTTTTAGTAAGGTATTTGAGGCGGTAGAACAGGATAAACAATACGATAAAGTGCACATGGACTTCAATTAAGTCTCGTGTAGTTGCAACACACATGAGACAGTCGGTCAAAGTAGCAACACACTGAGTGGGAGAAATTATTTACTGGATTGAGGCATGGATGACTGGGAACCAACAGTCTGAATAGATGGAGAGATACCAGAATGAGGCTGGTAGCAGTACCCAGGATGGTTATCTGCCTCAGCTGCTGGTAGCAATACCCAGGATGGTTATCTGCCTCAGCTGCTGGTAGCAGTACCCAGGATGGTTATCTGCCTCAGCTGCTGGTAGCAGTACCCAGGATGGTTATCTGCCTCAGCTGCTGGTAGCAGAATCCGGGATGGTTACCTCCCACCACCTGCTGGTAGCAGTACCCAGGATGGGTACCCACGGTCAGTTAGAGAGCAACTTACACATTCCCCTCATCATACCTCCTCGCCCAGGACACCAGGGAACACACATTAATTACCTCGTTATTACGTTACCACGCGTTACATACGAATGATAACCTCCCCGTTATTAATACATGTTACGTAACGTCTAGCTCGGGGTCGAAAGGCGTATGAAGACGCCAGATGCAGGAAAGCGTAACTTTGGGAGCAAAACACCGTGTTTTTGCCCGCAGTGTCCCTTCAGAGGGAAGGTTAGTGGCTCTTGATCCACTCTACGGGGTGACTTGTGTACAATATTATTCTCTTAACCAAAACTCACCGTCTACATTTCCCTGGCCAGCAGCAACAACTGAGTAACATTGCTAGGGTAGTCCTGTTGCTTGAGGTGTCCACAGTGTGGGGTGTCCACGGTGAGGGTGTCCACAGTGTGGGGTTGTCCACAGTGTGGGTGTTGTCCACAGTGTGGGTGTTGTCCACAGTGTGGGGGTGTCCACAGTGTGGGGGTGTCCACAGTGTGGCGTATCTCTTGTAGCAACTTGTAGGGCGTCAGGTTTTGTGATGGGGAGTGGGAGGGGAAGTGGAGTGGGGGAGTGGAAGGGGGAAGTGGAGTGGGGGGAGGAGAGGGTTGATGGTTGGTGTTTGTTTTTCTGTCGATTTTGGTCGTTTTGTCTTTACATTGTCTTTGTCGTTTTCGTGTTTGTCATCGTTGTTGCTCACTGGTTAACATTACCGTTTTATTTACAAGTGGATACCAGCTTTATGTAAGAAAACATCTACCTTTAAATCTGTATGATCCACTATGGTCGCCATCATGGTCACCATGGTCGCCATCACGGCCACCATGGTCGCCATCATGGTCACCATGGTCGCCATCATGGTCACCATGGTCGCCATCATGGTCACCATGGTCGCCATCATGGCCACCATGGTCGCCATCATGGTCACCATGATCGCCATCATGGTCACCATGGTCGCCATCATGGTCACCATGGTCGCCATCATGGTCACCATGGTCGCCATCATGGTCACCATGGTCGCCATCATGGTCACCATGGTCGCCATCATGGCCACCATGGTCGCCATCATGGCCACCATGGTCGCCATCATGGCCACCATGGTCGCCATCATAACCACCATGGTCACCATGGTCGCCATCATGGTCACCATGGTCGCCATCATGGTCGCCATCATGGTCACCATGGTCGCCATCATGGCCACCATGGTCGCCATCATGGCCACCATGGTCGTCATCATGGCCACCATGGTCGCCATCATGGTCACCATGGTCGCCATCATGGCCACCATGGTCGCCATCATGGTCACCATGATCGCCATCATGGTCACCATGGTTGCCACCATGATCGCCATCATGGTCACCATGGTTGCCATCATGGCCACCATGGTCGCCATCATGGTCACCATGATCGCCATCATGGTCACCATGGTTGCCACCATGATCGCCATCATGGTCACCATGGTCGCCATCATGGTCACCATGGTCGCCATCATGGTCACCATGGTCGCCATCATGGTCACCATGGTTGCCACCATGATCGCCATCATGGCCACCATGATCGCCATCATGGTCACCATGGTTGCCACCATGATTGCCATCATGGTCACCATGGTCGCCATCATGGTCACCATGGTTGCCACCATGATCGCCATCATGGTCACCATGGTTGCCACCATGATCGCCATCATGGCCACCATGGTTGCCACCATGGTTGCCACCATGATCGCCATCATGGTCACCATGGTTACCACCATGATCGCCATCATGGCCACCATGGTCGCCATCATGGTCACCATGGTTGCCACCATGATCGCCATCATGGTCACCATGGTCGCCATCATGGTCACCATGGTCGCCATCATGGCCACCATGGTTGCCATCATAGCCACCATGGTCGCCATCATGGTCACCATGGTCGCCATCATGGTCACCATGGTCGCCATCATGGTCAACATGGTCGCCATCATGGTCACCATGGTCGCCATCATGGTCACCATGGTCGCCATCATGGCCACCATGGTCGCCATCATGGCCACCATGGTCGCCATCATGGCCACCATGGTCGCCATCATGGCCACCATGGTCGCCATCATGGCCACCATGGCAGCCGTCACGGAGGAAGTCACTTCATCAATCCTTTCAACTCAGGTTTCCTGCGACCGGATCTTGAGATGCAAAACAGCGTCCCATGGGCACTTGTCATTCTGGTATGGGCCAGCAACACTGCTAACAGCTATGCCCATGGGTAGTAACAAGATGCCAGGGGCGGTCAACGACCCACGGTTACCCACACCATGTGAGCCATAACGTTAAACCAATTACGCCATGCATAGAAAGAGGGAGTTGGTCATGAGGTGTTTGAAAAGTAGAATGATTACTGTAGACCCAGCCATGGGAAGTTTGTAAGGAGGGGCGACTACTGTAGACCGCGGGTTCGAACCCCACCCGTGGTATGGTTTGTTAGCCATGGGAAGTTTGAAAGGAGGGGCGACTACTGTAGACCCGGCCATGGGAAGTTTGTGAGGAGGGGCGACTACGGTAGACCCAGCCATGAGAAGTTTGTAAGGAGGGGCGACTACGGTAGACCCGGCCATGGGAAGTTTGTAAGGAGGGGCGACTACTGTAGACCCAGCCATGAGAGGTTTATATGAAGGGGAGACTACCGTAAATCCAGCAGCAGTCTCTTTCACAACAGGAACGAGAATGACAGTAACATTAACTAACTGAAAGGCAGGAAAGAAGAGAGTAAAATGGATAGAATTATAATGACCGTACACACAGGATTATAATGGCCGTAAACGCAGGTTTATAATGACCTTACACACTTTAAATAATTTGCCGATGGTGACACTCTTCAAATTGCTAGTGCTCCCTCATTTAGAATACTGCTCAGTGTTGACGGCCCCGTTCAAAGCAGGAGAAATATCAGAGCTGAAACAAATACAGAGATCGTTTACGGCTCACATTGAGCCAGTAAAGCACCTAAATTACTGGGAACGCCTTCAAGTTCTTGAACATGTACTCATTGGAGCGGAGGAGAGAGAGATACATGATAATATATACCTGGAAAGTACTCAAGGGCCTGGTCCCAAATCTGCACACTGCCATGACAACATACTGGAGTGAGAGATATGGGAGGAAGTGTAAAATAAACCCAGTGAGGAGCAGGGGTGCGGTGGGGACAATACGGGAGCACTGTATTAACATCCGGGGTCCCAGACTATTCAACATCTTACCAGAAGATATCAGAAACACGGCTGAAACAAGTGTAGAAGCCTTCAAGAGGAAACTGGACAAGTATCTTCACCAGGTGCCAGATCAACCAGGCTGTGATGGATATGTGGGGCAGCGTACCTCCAGCAGCAACAGCGTGGTTGACCAGGCAAGCACCAGACGCTCCTGGCCCATGACCGGGCTTCGATAGTGAAACTCTCGAAACTCTTCAAAGGTATATCTCCCTTACCAGTGAATTCACACAGTCATAAGACTCAGTGTGAATACACTGAGATGACGGTGACCATGACAACACAGATCTAGCATCAGTCCCTCCACTATATTCCAGCTGTGCATGTACAAAAGTGCACATCTCAGTGTATATATATCGGTGTATATAGACTGAGATGTGTGCGTGCGTCTTTCAGTGTGTATGCACAGAGTACGTGTGCGTCTCTAATGTACATACACTGGAGGGTGCCTCCCTGTACATACACTGAAGCACACCCCTCCAGGGGTGTATACACTGAGAGATGTGCATCTGTGTGTGCGTGTACACACACACACATACACACACACATACACACACACATACACACACATACATACACACACATACACACACACACACACACACACACACATACACACACACATACACACACACACACACACATACACACACACACACACACACTAGAAACATCACAAGAACAACAGAGAGCCACTAGAACGGGACAAGAATGTTTAGGAAGTAAAAAGTTTGAGATAAATAGAGAAAGACGGAAGCACTGCCGGGTACAACATCAGCAGCAGTAGCATCATCTCAAGAGCATCCCGGATATAGAAAGGACAGGTCAGGCTCTGAGTGCTTCCCATTATCATCTTTAATATACGCTACCAAGACATCCAACGTGTGTGTTTATTACCCAAGTCCATCACCGAACCCCCACGACACAAGATGCATAACACAGGCACCTAGGAACATACACGCACCTAGGAACATACACACACCTAGGAACATAACACCCACACCTAGGAACATAACACAGGCACCGCGAGAGAATAGTTCCCTTCATGGACACCAACAGAGCAGATCAAGTACCTTCAGTCACCGTCAGTAAAAAAGTTGACAGTGATATATAATGTGACAGCAGCTTCTTGATGTATATATAGCACACACATGTAACACAGGGTAGTTATAGGGAGCCAGGAAGTGGTTATAGGTACACACTAGCAATGATGTGGTTATAAGTAGCGAAAGGGGGTCATTGCGGCCCTACGTCTTGGGTTTCCCTCTTCTCCCTACCTCCAGGATTCCCCTCTTCTCCCTAAGTCCAGGATTCCCCTCTTCTCCCTCCGTCCAGGATTCCCCTCTTCTCCCTCCGTTCAGGATTCCCCTCTTCTCCCTACCTCCAGGATTCCCCTCTTCTCCCTACCTCCAGGATTCCCCTCTTCTCCCTACCTCCAGGATTCCCCTCATCTCCCTACCTCCAGGATTCCCCTCTTCTCCCTACCTCCAGGATTCCCCTCTTCTCCCTACCTCCAGGATTCCCCTCTTCTCCCTACCTCCAGGATTCCCCTCTTCTCCCTACCTCCAGGATTCCCCTCTTCTCCCTACCTCCAGGATTCCCCTCTTCTCCCTACCTCCAGGATTCCCCTCTTCTCCCTACCTCCAGGATTCCCTCTTCTCCCTACCTCCAGGATTCCCTCTTCTCCCTACCTCCAGGATTCCCTCTTCTCCCTACCTCCAGGATTCCCTCTTCTCCCTACCTCCAGGATTCCCCCTCTTCTCCCTACCTCCAGGATTCCCTCTTCTCCCTACCTCCAGGATTCCCTCTTCTCCCTACCTCCAGGATTTCCCTCTTCTCCCTACCTCCAGGATTTCCCTCTTCTCCCTACCTCCAGGATTCCCTCTTCTCCCTACCTCCAGGATTCCCCTCTTCTCCCTACCTCCAGGATTTCCCTCTTCTCCCTACCTCCAGGATTTCCCTCTTCTCCCTACCTCCAGGATTTCCCTCTTCTCCCTACCTCCAGGATTCCACTCTTCTCCCTACCTCCAGGATTCCCCTCTTCTCCCTACCTCCAGGATTTCCCTCTTCTCCCTACCTCCAGGATTCCCCTCTTCTCCCTACCTCCAGGATTTCCCTCTTCTCCCTACCTCCAGGATTTCCCTCTTCTCCCTACCTCCTAGGATTCCCTCTTCTCCCTACCTCCAGGATTCCCTCTTCTCCCTACCTCCAGGATTCCCCTCTTCTCCCTACCTCCAGGATTTCCCTCTTCTCCCTACCTCTAGGATTTCCCTCTTCTCCCTACCTCCAGGATTCCCCTCTTCTCCTTGCCACCTTGATGGCCTTCTGGAGTCGGGAGTAATCTAGGCTCTCCCTACAACTCCCATTCTTGCCTCACCGAGACGGAGTGCTAGGCACAGATGAGTGGGATACTAATACCTGCCGCACCTCATTTGATGATTATCTCCCAGGAAATGAGAGCCAGCAACGAGGGGTAAAAGTAGTCTTTCACCGAGGGGAAACTTTACAGAACCCTCTATATTACACCCCCTTTCCTAACCCCCCTACTCTTGCACACAGTAACCAAGTCCCCGTACTCTTGTACACTGACTGTAGTGTCTGGCACAGAGCAGAGCATACCATCAAAGACGTACATCAAATGAAGAGAGGGCCGGTCTGGTATGCGCTCCTAACGAAGCTAAGAACGGTAGTTAGGAACCTTAAGAGGTCATTCTGGATTCTATATACGACATCGTCAGATCTAGCATTAAGTAGGTACCTTCTGCCGACAATCCACACCTGATCAAGCATATCGAGAAACTAGAAAAAAGTTTGTAGGTTTGCAACGAGACTGGTCCCGGAGCTGAGAGGCTGACCTGAGAGTAAACGAATTGAACTTGGCGCCCTCAAAGAATACAAGGACAAGGGGAGACATGGTAATTACCTACAAGATACTCTTCAGACCTGATGGGAAGGACGGACAAGTAAAGGCAGTGATCCGAGACGAGAGAGCATAGAAGGTAGTTAGTGACACAGATAAGCAAGTGGTAGAGGCAGACTCCTCACACATTTATCAAAATAGGTGCGGAAAGGCATCACCATCAGGGAATTTATGTAGTCTGATGTACTGTATGTGGTTAAGCTGGGCAAGGAGCAGAGATTACTCCTGTAACCACAATTAGGCAAGTACGCAAGCGCACGCGTGCACAGTGACTCGCTACCAGAATGGTAGCGGGACCTGATGAACACGGACTAAGGATAGATGGAAGCTGAGCACCCACATGAGTCAGACACTAGGAAATACTCCTAGACTTTAAGAGTAGCGCAGATGTGGAACGAGCTAGGAACTGATATAGTTGGGACCACCTCCATGCCGGGTTCAAAAGATACTACATAACTAAACAGCATCAGACGATCTAGAGACGCGCCAGAACTCGACCCCCGTAAATTCATGCAGGTAACCACCCATGCACACGAGCTCTCAGTGCTTTAACTCTCGCATGGAAGTGTCTCTGAAAGGTTGGATGTTTGGACACAGAGATATAATGTTCCAGTGTATGGCACTGTCTCAACACACACTTTGCATTTTGTCATCTATATCTATATACAAACCGTACTTCCAGAGATAATTATAGCCCAACCTTAGTCTATCAGTAACATCTTGCAATCTACTTATCTTGTTACTTTCTCCATAGATACATATGTTTGACTTGACACATTTCATTACGATGGATAATGAATCTGCTAGTTCCTATCTGTTCTGTTCTACTTTCTTCAAGCTCATATGTCGTGCCCTTCCATCCAACACTTAACCCACTACTCTCTCCCTTCCCTTCCGTTCATCTCCAACATTTCACCACCACCCCTCTCTTCCTTCCTCTTCTCTCCAACACAGTTCACCACCACTTCTCCCTCCCTCTTCTCATCACATCTGGCAAATGCGTCCTATTTTAAGATGATGGCTGCCATCAGAGTGCCGACCACAGCCATACCAGACGTTCTGTCTCGTCTCATTACTGTTCTCTTGTTACTCACACAGATATTCTCAACAGCAGAGCGAGATAAAAATAAAATAGGAGTTAAGAGAATAAAAATGTATTCAGAAGAAATAAGTGAAGACTACGGAGCAGCCGATGGCCATCATGACTACAAGAAGATGCACTCCAGTCTTTAACTGTGATTTGTCCAGACCAGCCTTGGTGGCAAAGACCCTCAGTCTAAGTCAGCATTTGCGGACCAACACCAAATCCGTCGTTCCCTGACCTAACAATATTTTTGACTTTACATTAATTACCCACGTTCTGGCAGTGTCCACCACCTGTTCTCAGATCGGGTCTCCTAAACTTTGAGGGAAATATTAGTGAAAATACCACCTATTAACACACAAGAACGCGAAAATTAGTGGTTACTGAACACAAGAAGACGTGCGAAGATTAGTGGTTACTGAACACAAGAAGACGTGTCCAAGATTTAAATGCCAATTTAACTCTTCTAGCGACAAAGAAAAAAAAACAGCGATTATACCAGAGTGTAAAATAACACTCATAATTTAATACCTCCCTGGATGGTTGCTGTCTAACCATCCTACTGTACTACATGTGTTATACTCAAGACGGGAGTA
This sequence comes from Cherax destructor, assembly GCA_009830355.1. Taxonomy (NCBI): domain Eukaryota; kingdom Metazoa; phylum Arthropoda; class Malacostraca; order Decapoda; family Parastacidae; genus Cherax; species Cherax destructor. Next base: position 313,961 of record WNWK01001012.1, on the reverse strand, counting down.
CTACCTCCTGATTGCTGCATTATATATACGTATAAACGTGTATATATATATATATATATATATATATATATATATATATATATATATATATATATATATATATATATATATATATATATATATATATATATAATGTATGTGTGTGTGTACTCACCTAGTTACTCACCTAGTTGTGGTTGCAGGGGTCGAGTCATAGTTCCTGGCCCCGCCTCTTCACTGGCCGCTACTGGGTCACGCTCCCTGCTCCATGAGCTTTATCATACCTCTCCTTAAAGCTATGTATGGAACCTGCCTCCACTACATCGATTCCCAAGCTATTCCACTTCCCGACCACTCTATGACTGAAGAAATACTTCCTAACATCCCTGTGATTCATCTGAGTCTTCAACTTTCAACTGTGTCCCCTTGTTGCTGTGTCCCATCTCTGGAACATTCTGTCTCTGTCCACCTTGTCTATTCCTCTCAGTATCTTATATGTCGTTATCATGTCCCCCCTATCTCTCCTGTCCTCCAGTGTCGTCAGGTCGATTTCCCTTAACCTCTCCTCGTAGGACATACCAATTAGCTCCGGGACTAGTCTTGTTGCAAACCTTTGCACTTTCTCTAGCTTCTTTACGTGCTTGGCTTGATGTGGGTTCCAAACTGGTGCTGCATACTCCAGTATGGGCCTAACTTACACAGTGTACAGGGTCCTGAACGATTCTTTATTAAGATGTCGGAATGCTGTTCTTAGGTTAGCTAGGCGCCCATATGCTGCAGCAGTTATTTGGTTGATGTGCGCCTGTGTGTGTGTGTGTGTGTGTGTGTGTGTGTGTGTGTGTGTGTGTAAACGAATTATAGCATTAAAGGCTTTTTATCTCAGTTTGGAACAGCAAGAGATCCTGAGGGACGATTTAATTTCAACAATAAAATTCATACCCAAGCCAACGTAAGTTTCCCAGGAGCCCACAGAGGTGAAGGTCCCACAGAGGTGAAGGTCCCACAGAGGTGAAGGTCCCACAGAGGTGAAGGTCCCACAGAGGTGAAGGTCCCACAGAGGTGAAGGTCCCACAGAGGTGAAGGTCCCACAAAGGTGAAGGTCCCACAAAGGTGAAGGTCCCATAGAGGTGAAGGTCCCATAGAGGTGAAGGTCCCACAAAGGTGAAGGTCCCATAGAGGTGAAGGTCCCATAGAGGTTAAGGTCCCACAGAGGTGAAGGTCCCACAGAGGTGAAGGTCCCACAGAGGTGAAGGTCCCACAGAGGTGAAGGTCCCATAGAGGTGAAGGTCCCATAGAGGTGAAGGTCCCACAGATGTGAAGCTCCCACAGAGGTGAAGGTCCCACAAAGGTGAAGGTCCCACAAAGGTGAAGGTCCCACAAAGGTGAAGGTCCCATAGAGGTGAAGGTCCCACAGAGGTGAAGGTCCCACAGATGTGAAGGTCCCATAGAGGTGAAGGTCCCACAGAGGTGAAGGTCCCACAGAGGTGAAGCTCCCACAGAGGTGAAGCTCCCACAGAGGTGAAACTCCCACAGAGGTGAAGCTCCCACAGAGGTAAAAATTCTGCCCTCGTGATTGTCTTCCTTCAAGGGAGCGACGCCTTGATGCTGGTGAGGGAATCTAGATCCAAGGAATTTGGAGCTGCCCTCTCCCTTTCCACTGTGTACACACACCCACATACACATACTGTGTACACCCACCCACACTACACATACTGTGTACACACACCCACACTACACATACTGTGTACACACACCCACACTACACATACACACAGTGTACACACACCCACACTACACATACTGTGTACACACACCCACACTACACATACTGTGTACACACAACCACACTACACATACTATGTACACACACCCACACTACACATACTGTGTACACACACCCACACTACACATACTGTGTACACCCACCCACACTACACATACTGTGTACACACACCCACACTACATATACTGTGTACACACACCCACACTACACATACTGTGTACACACACCCACACTACACATACTGTGTACACACACCCACACTACACATACTGTGTACACCCACCCACACTACACATACTGTGTACACACACCCACACTACACATACTGTGTACACACACCCACACTACACATACTGTGTACACACACCCACACTACACATACTGTGTACACCCACCCACACTACACATACTGTGTACACACACCCACACTACACATACTGTGTACACCCACCCACATAACACATACACACACACACACACATACCAAAAAAACACAAAACAAATAAATCTCATACAAAGATAAAATAATTCAATATTAGCAGTAAAATCAAACTTGTTTACACACTTTATACCAACTAAAGTGCCGCTCCACCACAATGTTATCTAAAAAATGGCATATCACCATGCAACCGTAAATTTTAATCTATACGAACCGCGGATATTTAAATCTATACGAACCATGGTTGCAGCAAGAGCTAGAGAACATTTAAAGAGCACCTAAGTTCCCCAGTCTTCTTATAACATGTTTATTTTTCCACTATAATCACAACCACCTTCTGCTTCACTGTACAGCCAGTTGATCATCTGCAGGGCCCACCAGGGCACACAACCACCTTCTGCTTCACTGTACAGCCAGTTGATCATCTGCAGGGCCCACCAGGGCACACAACCACCTTCTGCTTCACTGTGTAGCAGTGCTCATCTACAGGGCCCACCAGTGCAAACAATCACCTTCTGCTTCACTGTACAGCCAGTTGATCATCTACAGGGCCCACCGCCCCCTTCCCCACCCTCCTTCAATGGGAATTAGAGTTCAGGTTCAGTGTTACCACTCCCCCCCCCACCAACACTGCACAATGGAATGTAATTATCTCAAATGTTGCAGAGAGAGACAGAGAACTGCCAGTGTATTTGTATTTAATTACACGAGAAACATTTAATATGCGAGTGTGTCAGTATGAGCCTATGCGAGTGTGTCAGTATGAGCCAGTGACAAGTGTCAGTATGACAGCCAGTGGCAAGTGTCAGTATGACAGCCAGTGACAAGTGTCAGCATGACAGCCAGTGACAATTGTCAGTATGACAGCCAGTGACAAGTGTCAGTATGACAGCCAGTGACAAGTGTCAGTATGAGAGCCAGTGACAAGTGTCAGTATGACAGCCAGTGACAAGTGTCAGTATGAGAGCCAGTGACAAGTGTCAGTATGACAGCCAGTGACAAGTGTCAGTATGACAGCCAGTGACAAGTGTCAGAATGACAGCCCAGGGTGGCCACAAGCACCAGGGGTGGTGACCCAGGGTGGCCACAAGCACCAGGGGTGGTGACCCAGGGTGGCCACAAGCACCAGGGGTGGTGACCCAGGGTGGCCACAAGCACCAGGGATGGTGGCCCAGGGTGGCCACAAGCACCTGGGGTGGTGGCCCAGAGACCACTGTCAGAAATACAAAGGAGCAATAATGTTTTTGCTTCCTGTTTCTTACCTCAACCTCCAGTGAGGACTGTGGCACTACCTCCAGTGAGGACGGTGGCAATACCTCCAGTGAGGACCTTTGCAATACCTCCAGTGTACCAGGAAGACCTTCCTTTCTCCATCGTGACATCGCCCTCCCTCCCCCTTCCTTACCTTCCTTCTTTACCCTGACTCACCAGTGTGCCAGGAGGTCCGCCTCTCTCTTTACATCCCTCACTCTCCAGCACCATACTAAACGGTTTTCCTTTCTGCTGCAACACAGAGGAAGACGTTGCTGGCTGCCTTCCAGCTCCTCTGACCTACACCTACCATGCCCTAACCTCTCTTGACCTCTGTAGCGTGACCTTGACTGACCTACACCTGCCTTGCCCTAACCTCTCTTGACCTCTGTAGCGTGACCTTCACTGACATACACCTGCCTTGCCCTAACCTCTCTTGACCTCTGTAGCGTGACCTTGACTGACCTACACCTGCCTTGCCCTAATCTCTCTTGACCTCTGTAGCATGACCTTGACTGACCTACACCTGCCTTGCCCTAACCTCTCTTGACCTCTGTAGCGTGACCTTCACTGACCTTCACCTGCCTTGCCCTCACTTCTTATTTAATTTCAAAACGTCTTAAACCTTTCAGTCTTAGAACATACTCTCAATAACAACTACATTTACACTGTTATTATCAACTTCACATTCTCGTCACTGATTCAGTGATCTGTTACAGATCTCATACTCACAAAGCAAGTAAAAATAAATTAAAAGTCACTTTTCACATTCCACAATCATTTACAGTTCCGTGGCATTGACTGTAAATGTCAGCAAAATTAATCGAAAAGGGGAAATATCCCATCCATTTATGTCGAAAGATAGTGAGTTGAGAGTCAGATAAGCACCTTGTGGGAAGGGTGACCCCCCTCCTCCCTCCCAGTGAAGAACCACCTACTCCTAGGTAGTAGTAATTACAACATTTAACGAGCATCTTGATTACATAGGTCATTCAGTACTCACAAGCATGAAAAAATATATACAGCAAAATAAAAACAAGGATAAAAACAACACCTATGAAAATTACTGAGACACTCATTACAAATAAATACTAGTATACCAAGTTAAAATAGCCAGCAACAGTTAAAACCCCATTAAATTTGTAATGTCAAAAGAAACTCCCTTAAAGTTCCCCGAGGTCCCTACAGGCACCTCGATAATTATAAAAACCATATAAGAGGAAAGGCCTAAGCTGAGGGAAAACTGTTAAATTAAAAGGTCAGCGGAACATTACAAGGTACAAACCTGTGAACAGGTGGCCATGGTGAGATGTGTGTGTCTGACCCTCAGTCGACACACATTCATCTCAAAGTGACGATTCTTGTTTAAGAAGGAGGCTCAAACACCCACAGCCTGCTGAATCCTCTGTAACTTATTCCTAGTCTGCAGGGCCCACCACGCCTGGAACATCCCAAGGATAAATCTTAGGATAGGGCCCATGTAAGCCAATGTAAGGTAATAGATTACTGTTGAGTAGGCTTGCTACAACAGCCCTTGCCTCGGCAACCGCCCGTTCATTTCCCCGTAACCAACATGACCCGGCCATCAACACAACTCCACATTCTTGTGCCATACGTGGAGATACACCAATCACTCTTGTATCTTTTTGGACCATAGGGTGGACAAAAAGCCTACTAAGCCAGGGCGAACAGAGCACATTGGGAATGAGTACATACTGTACCGAGAACCAGCTCAGCCAGCTATCAGGACAAGAGCTGGAAGGATTACACTGAGCTTGTTAACCACACACAATAAAAGTTCTCACCAGCAGCCACCACCCTCACTCTCAGACTCGTCAGTAAAGACCTTTATCCTTGAAGCATGAACCGAATTATGCTTAAGAAATTAGACAAAGTCATCACTGGGGCTCAACTTTCTGGGGTTTCCATCCAATGCTGAAAAAGACGCATCTCAGACACCGTCTAAGGACGGCAGGAAGAGACGCCAACCTCCCTGACCAGATGCATCGAGGCTATAATACTGGAGATGGATCTGCATCCGAATGCCAAACACAGGAAACCTCGCACGACGAGCAGAAATATCCACTTCCCTCCGCTTCCCCTTCACAAGAAGACCGCAGCAGAAGCTGGGTTGCCAGGAGTGAGCCGAACCCTTAACAGGTGACGCAACTCCAGCTCCTCACGGCGGAGATCCGGAGCAAGCTGACCAGACTCAATATGGAGGCTCTCAACTGGCAAAGTACGTATTGCAGCCGAACAAAGCAGAATCCTAGGTGAGGAACCTTCCCCTAAGTACAAACCACCACCACACCGTTAAGGTGACCTAGCATCAGGGGGAAGGGACCCTGACTTCTGTAGCGTGACCTTATTTGACCTGCCTTGGTACCACTGTGTCAACTTCTGTGGACCAAGGTGCCGGGTCGCCAAATTGGAAGAGACCCGGGCCGGGATCCATACCGGCAGATCATATAGAATGTGGACCAAGACTTCAACATGCTACCAACATTTGACCAATATGTAAACAGAAATTTTCAAGAAGCTGGACACCTTCCTGCTACAAGTGGGTTGTGATGGTCGCGAGGGACTGCAGGCGACTAGCAGAAAAAGCCTGAATGACCAGACAGTCAACAGGAAAGCCTGAACTCAGGCTGGGCTGTGAGAGAAAGAAAGCCCTTGAAACCGGTCATCGGTAAGTTATAGGTAAAAAAGTAACCTCCGTAGCTTGACTTACTGTAACCTACACCTCCCCCCCCCTCTATTAAGCTGCACTGTGTTGAAAATTGTATAAAATACCGATAAGTTGATGATTAAGACATGTACAACAGTTGTGTATCTTTATTGCTGAAACGTTTCGCCACAGTAAGCTTTTTCAGTCAAATACAGAACGATATCGTTCCAGGCTGAGGGACTGACCACCTCAAATACTATTTCTACAAATAACAAAAAAAGGCACAATACCGTGACTGGAACAATACACACACAACCCGCACATATAAAAAGAGAGGAGCT